>JAMPIV010003736.1:0-299381 GCA_024509875.1 Oreohelix idahoensis
TTAGTAAGTCTGAAAACAAGACATGTTCTGCTACAATATTATCTCCCTCACTTCCCCTCCCACTTTGATATAAATATGAATAGACAAACTGTTATTTTATTCCTATGGTGATATTCAAACTTTCTCATGAATTTTATTCTACATGTTTTAGAAACTGTAGATCATAGGAATTACTATTTTAACAGGAAATATCTGTGTTGAGGACTGACTCCCGTATGTTATGGGCTTTTAACGTTCTGACACTAGTTGTTTAGGATGACCAAGATGTTGGATGCGTATTCTGTTCCTAGAGTCAAAGTCCTTCGGGTTCTTATATCACTTTTATAGGATTCCGTAATACTCTTCGCTGGTATCGATATTGTCTGTATTAACCCGTGTGATGCATTGATAGCTGAACATGTTTCATATTAAAGATATGAATATTGACTGACCTGTATTAGTCTCTTGTCTTATTAATAATATTAGCAGTATGAGATGCAGCGCGTTCAGGGATTAAGTGTCACTGGTCATTATAGTTGAATATAAACAGTATTTAACTCAACTCAGAATACGTCAGTTGATAAGACCAGGATTCGACGACTCAAACATTTTAATTAATAATATCATTCCATGAGCGGACACAACTACATGGAGACATAGTTCACATCACATTCATGTACGTATTGCAAGAGTCCTTGTTCTTTCATTAAAAGCACATGTTCATTAATGTCTATCTAGACTTCTGGTTAGCGGTCAGTTCCTTTTACCGGCCAATGTCTTTTGGCATAAATTCAGAGGCTAACTAGACTTACTCCCGTCGCTAGTTTAACAATAGCCTCCCTCCTCCCCCCCAATCTGTTCCATTAAAAGGAAGATAATTTATGTGAACAGTTGCATATGATGACAAACTGTGAGGCTATATATCTGAAATGACCTCACATAACAGTTTATAATAACAACTGACCTCTTCCAATGTTGTGTCAGATAGTCCATAACTAACAATGCCCATCTGTTCAGATAACTGATCTAGTTGTCTGAAAAACTGGGAGAAAGGAATGTTCATCTGAGTTGGGCCTTTCGGAATTTTGAAGGTCATGTCTCTTCCAACCTGTTCCACCAGGACAGCTTCAGGACAGAATGACTTTATGTATCTGAGAACTGCTGTATTTTCATCCTTGTTGCCTTAAAACAAGATAGTGTAAATCTTTTAAGACTGGCTATGAATGTACAGTAGCACACGTCTTTATTTATGTAAATAATGACGACAGGAAAACATCTTGGGAAAACAAAATCTAGATTAGAAGGAAGATAACATTCAAAGTGAAAACAGAATTTTTTTTAAAAATTACTTCTGATGTAAATCATGTCCTAATCTTTTTTTTCACAACTCAAATTGCTTTATCAATATATTTTATTTTAAAATTATATTACAGTAAATTTAAATTAGGTGTATGTTACATTTTTATAATTTCATTAGTCCACTACTTCTTCAGATCCTGTTATCTCTGCACAGGATTTCTTCAGGAAATCTAGATTAGTTTTACATTTCCATATAAATTTATCAAATGCTTAACCTCAACAAAGGACTGATGTATGCGTCTATTTTTGGTTTTGTTCTAATAAAATATTCACTTCCTTTATAAAGCTTTGAAAATAAAGTTAGCATCTTGACAACTGAACAATGTACAATCTCATATATCATCAGCCATTTACTTACTGAGTCACTCCACTCATTCACACTCTTTAGTTGCTTGCACATTTATTCATGCACACACATTTTTCCACTAAACATCAACCACAGATCCACAAAGTATAAATCTGATACAGAATTAAGAAATTCACTAAGCTTCAAGCAGTGCACTGAAAAATTCATACTCATGAAGCTAAACTGCTAACATATGTTTTCAAATTGAAAAAAAATGCTAATTTCATTTTTGTAACTTAAATTTTGAAACAGGAATGAATTCTTAAAGGAATACAAGCCACTTATTACAAGCTGAAAATACTCACTAAGATCTGCATGTCCATCACTCTCTTTATGGTGACCCTGCAATGAGTAAGTTGCAAACACATGAAAATAAAACTCTCATTATAAATAGTCAGAAGACACAACTAATGGATCCCAGGGTCCAGAAAGTTTAGCAATGAACTGGCCATCATTCTTTACCAGAAATGTTGTAGAAGATAACTAAGAGGGTTAGCCATGAGTATGGCTACAATAACCTGTGAAAACTAAGCTACATGCAGAAACATTCAACAGTTCAATAAATTGTTCATGTCAGGCCTTCCAAGTTGGATGAAAACTCTCCAGCAAGAAGGATTAAGCTAGAGAACAGAGAAAACCAAATGACTGTGGACTCATTCTTTGATCCAGGAAAATCACCAGATTTGTAACTAAGAAAACTTTCTTATGTTTTCTTACCATTTGTTATTGTTGATCAGAATTGACATCACTGCACTCTGGGCAAACCCATAGGTGCTCAGTCTCCCTCAGAAAATGCCGAAGGGTATGAATGCTGATTGTTCCTGTTGTGCGCTGGTTGTATACATGCCAGATACATCCTCTCATACATCCATCCTTGCTGGTCTTACGTTTGATGCCAAATTCCAGCAATCTTAGCCATGATGATTCATCGATTGCACTGTCATTCTTTAATAGGTAATCATTAATTGCCTGCAGTTAATTGTACTTTCCATATGTGAGCATCATGTGCAAGGCGTGTTTCTTTAGCAAGTATTATGCTGAATTTATTCATGAATTCTTTAATACTGTCTATCCATCTTCTTCTCAGTCATTCCTTACCATGATGCCAGTTGAAAGCTTGTGCTGCTAGCTGATATAGTTATATTCTGACAAGGTGTCCAAATCATTTACTTTAAGTCTCTATGTAGCTGACACATGGTTTTATTCCCACCTATTTCCTAATGCCTTCCTTATTCCTGTTACCTCTTATGGTGACATTTGTTGCCTTTTTTAAGACATCTCATTTCACATGTTGTGATCCTTTTCTCCTGTGCCTCAGAGAGTGACCAAGTCTGACACTGGCAGCAAGGGACTGGTATGAAAATGCTATTTTTAAATTTCCCTTTGTCACCACCATGATGTATTGATGCTTAAGCAGTGGAGTCAGTTGGCAAACCAGTCTTTTGACATTTTACCTACATCTGTCTGTCCATTCTACCATCCTCTGTAATGTGCTTCCTAAGTATTTGAACTGTCAGACATGTTTGATTTTTTTTGGATTGTTGTCCCTTTGCTTAGCATACACCTTACCATGTGGTATCTTATTTCTTCTTATTTTTTTCTTGGATTGAGTCCCAATTCTGAATACGTTAATTTCTTTTTCTATACTGCTTCTCTTACTTTACTTTTCCATCAAGCTTTTTTTTCCCACTCGTCCTATTTTTCTAATCTTGCATTTGTTGCTTAATGTCTCATGCACGAATATTAAAAATAAATTTAATTATTCATTTATGTTTCTGTACTTATTAGACAATGTTTTGTTGGTCTTAGTATTTCTTTATACATATGCTCTATCTTTCTGCCTTACCCCACTGCATATCCATATACAATTTGTATGCATTATTTTGCAATTATGGCTCTTCTTCCTTGTGTTTGCAACATTTTTATTTTCTTCTACCTGAATTTTACCTTCTTAGGTTCTATCTTAAGAATTTAAGATATCTTAGAAGAAAATTCCCTGTTTTAATTTTAGTAGACACTCTAGCCTGTTAACTGTGATAGGGTGGGCGAGATGATGATGATACTGTTGTGATATGTGATCACTTTCTTGCACACTCGCAACCAACCCGATCAACAATAAAACTCTTGATTCTAAGGCAGGGACTGTATTTATTTATACAACCCATTCAGTGACAAAGAGCACACTGAAGCAAACATTAAACAAATAAACCAACAAACAAAACACCCAGCCAAGGCTCAGTTGCTAATCATGTCATGTCTTTGTTCTTCTTCTACCCAAACAGGGCGTGCCTAATTTCGTTTCTCTCTCGTCTGGGCGGCTCTTGAAAGAATAGTCTTTCGCAGGCTTACCCTCTCTTTATATAGGCCCTAGGGCTAATCGCTCAACTTAGTCCGCAGCGCGTATTGATTGGGCCATTAAATAACACTCCATGGTATGCAAATTATGGAGCGAAAACACAAATATAACCCACAACTATTTCTAGAGCGAAAACACAAATATACACCACAACTAATTTTTAGGCTTTATTGTGGCCTAGTAATATATCTTCTTCTTGAAGATGTTGTGGTAAAAAGACAGTGAACCACGGAGACAATGGGGATGACAAGATGGCGCGGTTACATAACCTTCCTAATTTTGATACCAGTCTATTAAATACTCTCCTTTGTTCCTCTTTTTGTAACGTAAAATCAACTTCTGGCTTACTAAGCCTGTTACAGCCTTACCATCACAGCCTTACAATCACCTGTTTAACATGTGCTTTTAGCTTTCATGGCTACCATGGCGGCCTATGGGATATCCTATACCATACTTCACCTGGCTTGGCAGCCTCCTACTTTGTGCTGTTACCATCTCATATAATGTGATCCAGAGGTGGAAGTCAAGAAAACTATAAAGCTTTTAGGTGATGGAAAGACTGCTTGTTCAGATGCCGTTCCAGCCAAGATCATCAAAACACACAGACAATTCTATACAGATATCTAAATTACTTGGTCAAATATAGAAAAGACAGGAAATACAACTAAACTAGCAAAAGGATTAATTTTCAAGCTGCCAAAGAAAGGAGATTTACGGAACAAAATGCATAAAAATACAGCAAAATATTCAACCCAATAATTCTGGAGCAACCGAAAGGGGTCTTAGGTAGACAAATGAAATACTAGTACTTGTGCAGAATACAAGAATTTTGGGGGTATGGCAAAAACATCACTAAAGAACCTGCAACTGTGGACTAAAAGGTCAAAAAATTATGAGACATATTCTAGAATCAAAAGTTAATCACTGTTCTAGAGTGGAAGAAAAAAGATGAACAAAGAAGACATGAAAGGAACTGTAAGAGACTACCATAGACAGAATGGCTTGGAGAGTTTTGGTTGAATACTATTGCTCTACAGAGATATGAAAGGTGCAACTGACCCCTGCATCTTGTTCTTTTAACATCACTGTCAGACTGAATCCTCCATCAATGGCCCTCTTTAGGAAAGTCGGGGAGCCACAGCACAAGAGTTTTCCTTGATGCATAATTGCAATCCGGTCACTTAAAACATCAGCCTCATCCAAGTGGTGAGTAGACAGCAAGATGGTTCGACCTGAGTGTAAGAATAACGTTTTAAGCATTATCTTAATTGTTGAGGATTGTTGCATGGTTTGCGAGCATTCTGGAGCATTTTGGTTTTAACTTGATTTGGATGGTCGCATCCTGCAACACCTCCACTAAATAGAATAATAGGGTATGCATAAAACGTTGGATGACGCGTTAGGCCTAGTAACAGAAGAGTCTTTGTGTAGCCTTCGAGCATATGACAGTGTTTTTGAATTGTGTGGTAGAACCACTAACTAATGTGTATAACAGTCAATGTAGTTGCTTATATTCAAGAAATACGAACGCGGAGTTAATAGATAATGGCTGTTATAGCCTGGCTAGTGATGCCAAACTGAGTTTATTATATAGACAGAGTTTCGACGTGAATGTTAGGCAGTGCTCCTAAATAATAATGGAACAGTTAGCAGAACTGTATTAATGCTGCGTAACTATGATAATTGTGCCAAGTATTTGGCTAAAGATAATGGACGATAATTATGACGGTAAAATAACAGACACACAATGTCTGATGAAATATATACTATAAACTGTGATGTGTCAAGTTTCCTCTAATGTGGAAATATGTTATTGTCAATAACTCATGCTGTAAATATGGAGAATTATTAAACTATGTGTAAGTCGTCCAAACGAGACTTATTCTATGAAGTCGTTCAAAAGTTCCAGTTCAGACTGTTATGTAAAATTGACCGTTGACCTTCAACGTATTGGTCAGAATAATACAAAAAATTGACCGTTGACCTTCAACGTATTGGTCAGAATAATACATAATATGAAAATAATTGTAACTAGTGTTATATTTTTAAGTTCTTAGCACAAAAATAATATTAAACATACAACAGCTGACAACATATTTTATAGCAAAGCAACACAGTGAAACAGAAATGGACATGTAGACATTAGTAATATTTTATTCAAAACATGTCACAAATTTAATTATGCCTTACCTGGCTTGTTCATTGTAATCAAGTTCCAGATGTTCTTACGAGCATGTGGATCTACTCCACTGGTTGGCTCATCCAAGACTATTGTCTTGGAGCCACCCACAAAGGCCAGTGCTACACACAGACGCCTTTTCATTCCATAAGAGAGATTTTTGACAATGGTGTTTCTCACATCCCACAGGTCAACATCTTTCAAGAGCCTAAGCAAGGAAACATGAAGTCCTTTTAACATTTTATATTGTCAGTTGAATACAAACGCAATTCAATCTGTTAAATATTCCAAATGCTTTATTAAATAATGAATATATAAATGAATTGCAATGATTGGAGAGTAACAAAAGTGCTGAAATATACCCATGCAATGCCAGTGTAGTCCATCTAACTTGAACTTGCTGAAGTTGATTTTCACTTAACTTGAAACAATTCTGGAGGCCGCCACCAATAATGTTTTTTTTTTTTTTTACTTGTGTTTAAAAACTCTAGTTATGTTGACTTCTGTTAACTAAAATCTTTTGGTAAGTCAAAGTAATTGTTCTACCCCAACTCAAATCTGGACTCACTTAAGTAGAAGTTCTGCTTTCATGTCTAATTGTTCTGCCTTCACATCTAAATTAAAGTATTAAGTGGCTGTACAAACAAGGTTTGGGTGGTAAGCCTCAGTGCTAAATTCAACACAATGGGCGTGAGTGATGATCTCTGGGAACAAAGGATCCCCTGAGCTTGTGAGAAAAGTGCATTCTGGAAGATGAGACGACAACTAAAGTACACTATTCCGATCAGAGGGGACCTTGGAAAGGCCCTAAGTCAGGGACAGATACCTTTCAAATGACTTTCCTGGGCTACAATAGTTTTCTCCCTGGCTATCATACCAAGCAGAAATCGCTAACAGAGTATACACAAATACAACACTAAAATGGAAAGTGTAGTGCTCAGAGTAACCAACAGTGTTAAGCATCCTGTAGTTTAAAAAATTAATGACTTAATTTTTCTTATGACCAATTTTAACTAGTTAACAAAAACAATGAATTAAGAGTGAAGTTTTTCAACTGGAATGTATGCTTATTACTTAGTAACTCTGTTTTTATGTCAATCACAAATTCTGGTGTTTCCATACACTTACAAGATTATTCAAAAACTGAAGACTTCAAATCTGTCACCCTTATTTGCCAGCATAACTAGGGTGACCATATTTTTTTTTTTTAAGGAGGACATTTTATGACTAAAAAAGTAGGACAAGGGAGGATGTGAGGAGTTACTGTGATTTTATTTTCCACAGGCCCCATTCTTTTTCTCCCTGTAATTATGTCCTGTCATTAATTGAGTTTAGTCTTCTTCTCTTGGTAATTAATTGCGTTTTCCATGAGGGATGACTGTAGGGTTTAATTATAAGATTTGCACCAGTCTTCCTCTCTCTAAATTAATTGCGTCCACGAAGTCTTATTTTCTTTGTTAAAATAATCGCGGTCATTCTTATTGTAGTAGGCACGTAAGTATTATTAGGCGGGGTGAAAATTTTCCGACGTTAATAACCACTACTTGGTAAATCGATGGGTGGGTGTTGAACCTCTACACAGGTACGTAAAACCGGGCGCTTCAACTGACGTGATTAGTCAGTTGAAGCATGAGACGAAATATTGACATTTCGTTCCATTATATTTTGCATGCCACATAAATGTTACACCTCATATTGTTCACCCCATTCTTCAAGTATACGGATGATTATTTGCCAACCTGTTCAAGTGACTGTAATCCGTGATGTCCGAAGAGTTCACGTCCGAATCAAAGTTAATTTTGCTCACGCCAACAGGTAACGTTATCTCACATGATGCAAGAAAAATGTGCGCGATCGGAATAAACAGGACTCACGAGTTTGCTTACCATCTAATTGGCCGGGGTCAATTGTTAACAAATTCCGGCAAAATTATTGGTTCCAGAGGGACGCGATGCGATGACGTATGGCTTGGGTCATAGCGTGGGTATGCCAATTATTAATAAGAGAGTAAATCTAGTAGCGCTCTCTTTGTCTCCAGAAATATCAGCCGTGAAAATCTAAGTCATATTCGTCTGCTCTTAAGTGAGAAATTGGGTATGTAGGCATCTTAATTTAGCAGTGTAGATAATTCATTTTTTATAGAATCGTACCATGATTATAAGTACCACGCTAAACTAAAATATGAACATACCCAATTCGAATTTCCCACTTTAAGAGCAATCGAAAATGACTTTGTTTACACGGCTGAATTTTCTGGAGGCAAAAGAGACCCGCTAATTATTTACCCTGTTATTTATCCAAGGGGTCCCCACACCAAAACCCACGCCCTGCGTCATTGCTTGGCGTTGCTCTTAAACCAGTAATATTCCTGCATTTCATAAACTACTGAAATCCCCCAATGATAACGCAAGCTACTCATGACTCATATTATTAACGCTACCGCGCGTCCTAAAATTGCGTCATTTAAGATAATGTTACAGCGACCGCGTGAGCAACATTTACTTTAATACGATCCTAGCGCCAGTTTTAAGTACCTGGGTAGTGCTTTTACACACCAATTTACCTGGATAGGTGCGGGTTTTTCGGTTTCATCCGAGCTGAAAAATCTACCCAGCCTAAAATAACTCTACAACGCCTAGTAAATACAATAAAATGACCGCGATTAATTTAACAAAGGAAATACGACTACTTGTACGCAATTACTTTAGAGAAAAAAAAACTGGTGCGAGTATAAACTTAAACCTTACAGTAATCCCTCCTGAAAACGCAATTAATTACCAAGAGAAGAAGACTAAACTCAATTAGTTATAGAACAAAATTACAGGGAGAAGAAGAATGGTCTCATAACAACATAAATAATTATCTAGAGAGGACTAATGGGGCCTATTGAAAAATAAAATCACAGTACCACATCACACTCTGTAGTATGTAGTGTTGTGTAAAATCACAATTTGATTTGGGTTCTTTGCGGTGTAAATACGTTAGAGTAATTGTGTACGTTAATTGATTGTGTAATTATTATTATTTAGATGGGAATTAATATTTCCTCATCTTTGATTTATGATACCTTGCAGCGTATATATATGCGAGTGTATTCGTGTAATTTTAATTAGCTAGCAGGCTATTTTTGTAAGGTAGTTGGAGTGAGGGGGTAATTAATATTGCTGAGTGGGATTTAATAATTCCTAGATGGTGTATATTTTATAGTGTGTAAATTTGATAACCTTCCCTGGTCAGTTGTAGAAAGTAGGCCTAGGAATTATTTGGTACAGAGGATTTCCCTCAGTGTATGTATTGTTGTGATGGCGAGGCCAGCCGGCACAAAAGATTTAGGTCAGCTGTGTCTGGGTTTCCCTCACAGACAGTGTTGAAGCGGGGTAGAGAGTTAAGAGGGAATTGTATGGTAGGCTGACCTTCGGGGCAGAAATAATTGGTTATGACTGAATAGTGAGGAGGGGAAAGATGGGAGATGTATTTATTTAAGGGAGTTAGGTGTTAGAGATGAGTAAATTTTGATGTGTTGTATATCTGTTGTTATTATTTGTTTCACAGCATTTTTTCACGGCACACAGACAGGGGTGCAAAATCGCCTTTAAGCTTGCCAAGATATTCGGCATAATTCTCAGGAGTAGAAGGGTCAAGGCATCCAAGAGGTGAAGGGAAAATTGGTGACGCGGCAGTTACTGGCGCCAAGTACGTCTGCACCAGGAGAAGATAGCAGTTCTCTTGCAGTGAAGCCCCATGCTTTAGTGGGAACGTGTTCATCATTAAAATCCAGAGCTCTCAGCTCTCAGCTCGATATACCCCTTCATAAAGGCGTATTGCCTGGAGGTTGGGTTGTTTTAATTATATAAATTCGGCCATAATAAAGCCGACGGTCCTAAACCCGAAGAGGGGTAACAGGGCAGTTGAATTGAGTTTCGTCAGCAGTGGAGCAGTCACATTCCGTGTCAAGTACCTGAGTCTAAAAACCCAAGTCATCAACAGCAATATTCGTGGAGGGAGATAGGGTTAACATTCCTTCTGAATGCTTTAGAGGGGAGAGACAGAAATTATAAAGAGTTAGATAGTCAGAGCAGAGGACAGCTCCTGAGGAGTGGTGGCTCGCAGTTAGAGACCCCACCAACTTACCGTTTGTGTAATCCTCAATTCTTTTCCCCCAGGCAGGTTGAATGATTTGGGTGAAAGGGTTGGATTTTATTAATTGTCAATTTTAATGGCTTGTGTTTTTTCAGGTGTGCGACCACGCACTTTATTTATTTGATATGTAATTTAATTTTTGTGGTGTAAATAAACTATAAACTTCATACTGGATCAGTCTCTCTATATAACTATACTGTACGTATATATAATTGTCTGTATAGTGTGTCTGTGGACTTTTAGTGAAACCTTATCTCCTTTTTTGGTAGTCAGAGGTGGTGAGTCTTTAGCTCTTAACAAAGTCACAAGTGGTGAGGGAGAGTCAATCTCGGTTTTCACCCTCGAAGCTATAAGCCTCATCTTCCACATTCACTGTCATTCTCATACAAATCTATCAGCTCAGACTTTCTCTTATTAGTGTCTTGTCTTTACACTCAGACAAACTCTATAAACTTAAATCCACTTCGTGACAAAGTGGGTCGCTACGTCCTTGTGCTCATTTCTGTTGGGATCAATTCTGGGATCTTGCCTAGATTAGTAGATTGTTCTATAGAAAGTTTCTGAGAACAGATTTGCTTTACTTTACCCCTAGACTCTGAGCTGTATAACTGATCCAGTGATAAGTTTTGTTTTCCACAGAAAGTTTTTCCACAGGGAGCATTCATAATCGAGTATTGTTGTTGTAATTAAGTTTTAAATGACTTATAGGTAATTGATGGCTAATTAAAAATTTTTTCTCTAATAGGAAGGTAATTTCGGGTTTTAGGGTAGCTGCATAACCAATTTTTTTCAGGTAGCAGTTATTACTCAGATTTGGTGCTAGTCTAAGTTCGGGTTTTTGCAACAGCGGATATAGTGGGAGTATTTCCTAGTGGGTAACAGGTAGTTCCTTCCTTTTTTCTTTCTGTCATTATCTGTAGTTGTGAACTTAAGCCGTTTTACAGGTAAGATGGCAGAAGCGGCCAAGTTACGAGCTGCATGGCGTGAGGCAGCTGAAGATATGGGGATGGATGAGGCTGAGATGAAGGCCTTCATGATAAGGGAACACGAAAGGCAGGCCCAGATGGACTTGAGAAAATTGGAAGCAGAGGAAAGTCCCAGCAGGCTGAGATGGAACTTCGGAAACTGGAAGTAGAGAAAGAAGAGAGGGCCCGGCAGGCAGAGAAAAGCAAAGGGCAGCTGCCGCAGAGAAAGAGGAGAGGGCTGCAGAGAGACAACATGAACTTGCCATGAGTTCTCTGGAACTGCAGAGTAGATCTTCGGAAGGCAGTTCAGCAAATGGAGATTCCCCCAGAGCAGTGGCGGCAGACCCCCCAGGACAGGGAGGCCCCCGGATGGCAGCCATGAATTTTCCATTTGACTCGTTTCCTAATGGGAATGAGAAAATTGATGTATTTTTGGAGAAATTCGTACGGATGGCAAAGGCATATGGGTTGGATGAAAGTCTGTGGTGTCTAAAATTATCACAGTCCCTGAAGGGTCATGCATATGACATCTACAACAAGATGCTCATCGACGACCAGAATAACTTTGAAGCCTTACGTAACGCACTGTTACTAAGATTTCAGTGGACCCCACGAAAGTGCCAAACTATGTTCAGGGAGAGCCGGCTGGAGAAGGGAGAGAGTTTCACCCAGTTTGCAGAAAGGTTGAGAAATTACCTTACGTGCTGGAGGGAGTTGTCAGGACTGACAAAATCCTTTGAAGGTCTCGAAGAGCTCGTAATGTGCGAACAATTAAAGGCAACCATGTCTCCCGACTTGAGGAGGTATCTAGCAGAGCAGGGCGCCCAGCAACTCGACCAGGTAATCGTATTTGCTGAAAGGTTCCAGACGGCACAGGCCGAAGTACTGGGACAGAAAAGTAAAAACCCCAACCTGCCATCCCCGGACAAAAGAGCATCATCGTCGCAGCCGTCTTCTTCTCCTGCTCACCAGCAGCAGGGGCAGGGACCTCATTGCGCCTTCCCATAGCCAATATTGAGGTGAAAAGTAAATTTGTGTGTGGCACAATCAAGGCAGCTGTAATGGCACAGCCAGCTTATGACTTCATCCTCAGGAGCCCATATTTAGTTTTGGGAACCCCACCCACACAGATCCTTGCTAACGCAAGGGGGCCCACCTCAGGCCCGGTATGTGAAGAAAAGGGAGAGCACCTTATTCACGGAACCCAGCGGTGGCACAAACATCCCTGTCTTGCTAAGGAGAGGTTGGTGACCTCTAAAGACAGTTTAATTGTTTTAGCAGAGGCGTATTCGCCTGACATGTTCAGCTTAATGGCCAAACAGTGGTGACGCCTTTGTTTTTGGAAGTATCCTCTTCATTGTCGGGAATTAGGCCCCCGATGGTATTAGCTCCCTCAAGTGAGGGAAATACTGACAAGAACGGTATGACGTATGTACACGACCAGCGCACTCTTCATAGAGCAGAAGACAGCGGACTGAGCGAGCATATGTTTCCAACCAGCCCTGGAGCCCCATATGACCAGCACGTTACTCATGAGGATGAGGACAGTGGACTGAGCGACCGTTCGCCTATAAACGGAGATGGGCCCCACAACTCAAGTATCTCGTTTACAGGAAGTGACTCCTGCAACAAGGCGCCTGCAAAAAGTGTTAAAAATTTGTTTCAAGGAAAGACGGAGGACTCCCTGGGACTTCACTTGAATCTCACGAACTTTTCAGGCCAGAAAACAGTGAGAAAGGTTGCCTTACAAATTCGCAAGGTGTGGTCACACGAAATGCCATAGATTTTCACACACAACAGAAGCGCGCAAGTAAAAACAGTTCATGTATAGTAATGTATACGGTACTGTCTATTAGAGACTTCTTTCTCCCCGATGCGGGCAATTGTGCCGTTGTGTCGACACACTGTTTCGACACAGTTTAAATCAGTGAGCCGACTGTCTCAAAACAGCGAAGTACGTCGATTTGCCCACCTCTAGTATGTAGAGTGTTATGTAAAATCACAGTTTGATTTGGATTCTTTGCGGTGTAAATACGTTAGCGTAATTGTGTACGTTAATTGATTGTGTAATTATTATTATTTAGATGGGAATTAATATTTCCTCATCTTTGATTTATGATACCTTGCAGCGTATATATACGCGAGTGTATTCGTGTAATTTTAATTAGTCGGGTATTTGCTAGCGGGCTATTTTTGTAAGGTAGTTGGAGTGAGGGGGTAATTAATATTGCTGAGTGGGATTTAATAGTTCCTAGATGGTGTATATTTTATACTGTGTAAATTTGATAACCTTCCCTGGTCAGTTGTAGAAAGTAGGCATAGGAATTATTTGGTACAGAGGATTTCCCTCAGTGTATGTATTGTTGTGATGGCGAGGCCAGCCGGCACAAAAAGATTTAGGTCAGCTGTGTCTGTGTTTCCCTCACACAGACAGTGTTGAAGCGGGGTAGAGAGGGAATTGTATGGTAGGCTGACCTTCGGGGCAGAAATAATTGGTTATCACTGAGCATAGTGAGGAGGGGAAAGACGGGAGATGTATTTATTTAAGGGAGTTAGGTGTTAGAGATGAGTAAATTTTGATGTGTTGTATATCTGTTGTTATTATTTGTTTCACAGCATTTTTTCACGGCACACAGAGAGGGGTGCAAAATCGCCTTTAAGCTTGCCAAGATATTCGACCTCATTCTCAGGAGTAGAAGGGTCGAGGCATCCAAGAGGTGAAGGGAAAATTGGTGATGTGGTAGTTACCGGCGCCAAGTACGTCTGCAACAGGAGAAGATAGCAGTTCTCTTGCAGTGAAGCCCCATGCTTCAGCGGGAACGTGTTCATCGTTAAAATCCAAAGCTCTCAGCTCGATATACCCCTTCATGAAGGCGCATTGCCTGGAGGTTGGGTTGTTTTAATTATATAAATTCGGCCATAATAAAGCCGACGGTCCTAAACCCGAAGAGGGGTAACAGGGCAGTTGAATTGAGTTTCGTCAGCAGTGGAGCAGTCACATTCCGTGTCAAGTACGTGAGTCTAAAAACCCAAGTCATCAACAGCAATATTTGTGGAGGGAGATAGGGTTAACATTCCTTCTGAATGCTTTAGAGAGGAGAGACAGAAGTTATAAAGAGTTAGATAGTCAGAGCAGAGGACAGCTCCTGAGGTTGCACTGAAGAAGTCAGTTAGTGGATCAGTGTTCGTGATCTGCAGTGTATGACTTTGGAAAGTTCATGCAGAGTTGTGTAGACAGTAATTAGGTTTACAGCTGGACAGTGGGGTTACGATTTTTTTTTGATAATTAATAATAAGTAATAGGAGTGGTGGCTCACAGTTAGAGACCCCACCAACTTACCGTGTGTGTAATCCTCAATTCTTTTTCCCCAGGCAGGTTGAATGATTTGGGTGAAAGGGTTGGATTTTATTAATTGTCAATTTTAATGGCTTGTGTTTTTTCAGGTGTGCGACCACGCACTTTATTTATTTGATATGTAATTTAATTTTTGTGGTGTAAATAAACTATAAACTTCATACTGGATCAGTCTCTCTATATACTGTATATACTATACGTATATATATAATTGTCTGTATAGTGTGTCTTACCAACAGAAAAAGAACAAATGAAGAGATGGGCTGAGCACTTCATGGAGGTGCTAAACAGACCACCACCAACAGTAACACCTGATTTTAATAATGAAACACCCACAACCACCTTGCCAATAACTTGCGATGAATTCACGCTGGACGAGATCAAACAAGCTGTTAAAAGATTAAAAAATTTTAAAGCTGCTGGAGTTGACGAAATTTCAGGCGAAATGATTAAAGCAGTTAATGACAACAACCTCTTGAGAATTTTAGATATTATAAATGAAGTATGGAGAGAAGAACAACCACCACAACAATGGAAAGACAGTATTATTGTAAAGTTACCGAAGAAAGGTGATCTATCAGACTGTAATAACTGGCGTGGTATATCTCTATTATCAGTACCTGGAAAAGTATTATGTTGCATGATGTTAGAAAGACTTAAATTGCATGCTGACGAAAAGATCAGAGAAGAACAAGCGGGTTTCAGGCCGAAACGATCATGTATTGATCAAATATTCACACTAAGAACAATTATAGAAGAATCAGTGGAAATGCAATCGCCACTTATTATCACCTTCGTCGATTTTCAAAAAGCCTTTGATAGTCTACACCGCCCATCATTGTGGAAGATACTTACAATCTATGGTTTTCCAACAAAATATGTGAATATAATCAAAGCGCTATATGACAATGCAAGATGTTGTGTTAGAACAAATAAAGGGAATATAGAATGGTTTACAGTAGAAACAGGGGTGAAACAAGGCTGTATTATGTCACCACTACTTTTTGGAATAGCTATTGATTGGGTTATGAGAAACTATACCCACAATGAACAATTAGGTATTCTTCTTCTTCTTCCTTGTTCGCCTTCAGACTTCCACATTTATGACTCTAATAAAGGCCGTAGTCAACCCAACATCTCCAAACAGTTTTTCGTTGACAGAAGTGGGTTGTTGCCATATGCTACTCCGTTCATTACTGTAGGTTGGGCAGTATTGCAGCAGGTGTTCGACTGTCATTGGGCTGGTACCGCAGGTGCAGAGATCTGTTGCACCAATTTTGTATTTGTGGTATAGATGGTATCTCAATCTATTGTGACCAGTGCGTAGCCGAAAAATGATGACCTGTTCTTTTCTGGATAGTTGATGATATGCATCATTTTTCAAATGGCCCGGGTGCTCTCTTTCCCATTTGGACTTGAATGTAGCCTTTATAGTTGTCTTTGCCGTTGCGTAAGTTGTCTCTATATCATTTTGTTGTAAGGCACCTCCTTCCTTAGCAAGTCTATCTGCCTCCTCATTTCCTGGTATGTTGCAATGGGCTGGTATCCACTGAATAGTGCACTTCTTGAAGCATTCGGCCAGTCTTTCAAGGGAGATTATCAGATCTTTCAATCCTTTAGTTTGGTGGCTCTTCAGCGCTGATATTATTGAGAGGGCATCTGAAAAGATTACTATCTGTTTTTCTGCCTGTGCTTTGCATTCAATAAGAGTTTCAGCTGCCTGTTTCAGGGCTTCTGCTTCAGCACAGAAGTTATTGCAGTATTTTCCAGTGGCAATTGCCATAGAGTGAATTCTATTCTTTAATTTTATGAGGATGCCTGCACCCCCATTTTCAACTGCATTTGTTGCCGAACCATCAGTATATGCATGTGTCCAAAGCTTTGCTGGAAATGTTTGGTCAATATACTTGGTTGCTATACACTTTCTTTGTGTTTCTGTCTGTGTTCCCTTACCTTCAATGCCTGGAATATCAGATTTTAACTTAGGAAAGCATCTTATTTTCCACAGTGGGATAGTTGAGCTTGTTGGGATTTTCTTTGCAACTGAGCTTGCTAGTATGGTATTATTGTTAATTTTTTCTTTTGCTTGGGCGACAAAGTTAGTTCGCTTGAGCCTGCCTCTTCCTAGCCTATTCATTCTTTGGTACATGGGGTCTCCTTCGAGCCTCTTAAATTTTTCAGCTTGTTTTAAGACTCTGCTGTCACGTCTATCCTCCATTGACTGTAGCCCTGTGATGTTTTCCATATGGTTGATTTGTGTAGACTTTAGGGCCCCTGTTATAATACGTGCTACTTGGTTTTGGAGTCTGTTTACTCTGTCAAAATTTGATTTTGCTGCCGTCGACCAAGCTGTGATGCCATATTCGATAGCAGGTATAAAATGGACAAATGGAAAATTCCTGGGGGACCTAGATTTCGCAGATGATTTAGCATTCTTAAGTTCAACACCCAGACAATCCCAAGAAGCAGTAAATAATTTGTGTCATCTTTCGGTTAAAATAGGTCTCCAAATAAATGCCTCTAAAACTAAAGTTATGAACTTTACTAACGAGACCTTTAATATCATCCTGAACGGGGAAAAACTACCGAAAGTTGAAAGTTTCAATTATTTAGGCAGTAAAATGACTCAGGATGGTGACACAACAAGAGAAATTCATACTAGAATTGCTTTGGCAGCTAGCGCCTTCAATAGATTATCTAACATTTGGAAATTACGATCATTGAATATACATACCAAGCTTCGTCTGTTTAATTCAAATGTTATCTCAGTGTTAACATACGGCTGTGAGAGTTGGAAAATAACAAAATCATTGGAGAACAAGCTGAATACATTCGAGAACAAATGTCTTAGAAAACTCATGAACATCAGTTGGAAAGAATTCAAGACTAATCGACAAATAAGAGAAGACTCTAGGCAGAAATATGTCTCCAACTATATAAGGAAAAGACGATGGTCATATATCGGTCATGTCCTACGAATGCAAAACAACAGAATACCATTGCAGGCACTCACTTGGGTTCCTGAGGGTAAGAGGAAAAAAGGAAGACCAAAAGAAACACTCAGAAGAACAATAATAAGAGAAGGAAGAACGTTGAGATTAAACAATGTGCAAGAGCTAAGAGGAGTGGCGTCACAACGTACAACCTGGAGAGCACTGGTTTCTGCCTTATGCGCCGTGTTTGGCGCTTAAAGAATTTATTATTATTATTATTATAGTGTGTCTGTGGACTTTTAGTGAAACCTTATCTCCTTTTTTGGTAGTCAGAGGTGGTGAGTCTTTAGCTCTTAACAAAGTCACGAGTGGCGAGGGAGAGTCAATCTCGGTTCTCACCCTCGAAGCTATAAGCCTCATCGTCCACATTCACTATCATTCTCATACAAATCTATCAGCTCAGACTTTCTCTTACTAGTGTCTTGCCTTTACACTCAGACAAACTCTATAAACTTAAATTCACTTCGTGACAGAGGACACTTTTTTAAGAAAAGGAGGACACATTAATTTCACTAATTGAATACATTTATGTCAAGAATCATGATCAAATATATAGAAATACTTCAACGTAATAAAACAATGTTTAAAAATCTTCATAAAATGCATGTTTTAATAACTTTTTTAAGCATTATTTTTTTCAATATCACTAAATATTCAGTTTTTAACATTGTACTTTTTCACCTCACATTATTTTTCTCAGTACGTCTGAATTTCCAACTAAATATTCATGGAACTCTGTACATGAAACATTCTTATAATTATATTGAACTTGTAATATTCCTTTGATATATTCAACAGTGAATCGGTTTCTGTCCTTTGTCCACTGACTTTCCATTAAAGAAAAAAGCCTCTCTAAAGGTTTTACCCATACCTCAAGGTATTCGATAAAATTGCCACAGAGACTTGTTTTCCTCTAAAAACTTATCACATGATAGTCCTTCTTTTTTTGCTTTTCTTCAAAGCAAAGATTGTACTTTCATGGGCACAAACTCTTCACTCATCCTGAGTTTTAAAATATCTATTACATTTTGAACATAGTTAAAAACTTCCACAACAGAGTTGCACTCTCTTTCTATTTTGTCTATGCTGGTTAGGAAAATACCCATTAGAGAATAAACTTGTAGAAGATATAATTCAGTCATCTCACTTTCAAAAGCCTTTTGCCTGCAGTTGGAGGCTTGTCACGTGAAAGGAAAAATGATTTCAAAGCAGGATACATTTTTATCATTCTCCCAATGCCAGGGAATAGTGACAACCACCTAGTCTTGCTGTGGGACAACAGCTGTATCTCTTCAATTTCCACAAATTCACAATATTCTTTCAGAGCCTCCATACAAATATATGAAAATATTGGTATATTGTACAAATCATGTGTTCAATGTCTATATCCATTTTTTCAGTCGCATTGTGCACATAGTTATTTAAAATGTGTGCAGGACAGCCAACGCCAAGTAATGAATTTTTTTTGCATGGAAGACTTCAATTTTGCACACACATTGTTGCCTTCTTAATATCTGCGGATACCTCCAAACATGGTGTTGCAATTGTCTCCAGAAAATGCAATGCACTTTTCTGTCAGCCCATACTTTTTCAGTGTTTCGAATGTATGTTGTGAAATTGTTTCAGCAGTTTCATTAGTTTTATTATCCACTTCAATCAACTTTGATTGCATCCCACCTGCTTGCCAATCGAAGTATTGAATAATACTAGGGAACATTTTTATTGATCATTTTTATTGTGGTTGCTGCCATCAGTTGAAATGGCAACACAAGCAACATTTTTGTTTATGGCTTTCAAAACCATTTTTACAGAGTGTCATGAAGTCAACCTGGCCAGATTTTACCAAATTTTGATTCTTTCTGAATTTTTTTTATTTTTTTTTGGCATTAAAATAAAAATATTTCATTGTTTTCTTCTGATTCTAATTTTGTTAAAAAGCCAGAAAAATTGCAATTTTTAAAAAAGCCAGCTACATGCTAAATTTTGATGAAAAAAAAATGGCCAAATCTGGACGTATGGTCACCCTAAGCATAACACTTCCGTCTTTCATATGTAGCACAGTGACAAGCTAATATCTTGTATATAAGGACCTCCAACATAAAAAGCTGAAGAATGATGACTAAAACGATTTGCACTGAAGTAAGGTTTGCAGATCAGTCTGCTTACTTGACTTGTTTATTAGGATTGCTGATGAAGTTTTTTTGAATTGGTCTTGTTAATGAGTTTGCTGATAAGGCTGGCTGAATGAATTTGTTGTTGAAGTTTAAGGATTAGACTTAATTATTAGATCAGTTTATTGAATTGTTTTATTATGTTTAGTGATTAGGCCTGTTTATCAGGTTTGTTTATTATGACTGTTAGAATAAACTACTAAATCTGTTAGTAGGATAATAGAATACTGCAAATACATTCTCTTAGAACTGATTTCAGTTGGCAAATTAAAATTATAAAAAAAACTGCAAGAAATATATCAACTATTTAAAACAATTTACACTACTTTACTTCAAAAGAAAGGCTGTTTACAGGATTGAGAGAACCAACGAGATCCAAAAACAAGGAAAAGAAAAACAAATTTTAAGCTACACACTTTTATTTTTAAGCTACACACTTTTATTTTAAAATGCACAAAACATAGAAAAGTAATGTCAAGTTCTATGATCTTGTTCACAATTTTGTGTGCAACTTAAGCAAGTTCTGTGATCCTTACACATGTAAAAATTATAAGACTTTTTCAGCTTTAAGTTTTTGTATTAAAAAACCAGGGACAGGTCACTTGAGGTACCTTCACATTTTGATAGTTTAAGATGTGCATTTCAGCATCTTAGGTCACCTGAACCAAGGGTTCAAAGATTTGAAATATTCAAACAAAGATCATATAAAATTAAATCAAAGTGTTTAATAAAGAATGTAAGAAATATCTCACTTTTTTATTTCACCTTGCATCTCTGATGTGTTATTCCCTCCTTTTATGCCAGCAACAAACTTCATGTGCTCAAGTATGGTCATGCTACAAGTAAATAAACTATCTTTATAGTCTGCTTTAACAAATGTAAAAATAACCTCATCCTAATCACAATATGACATAAAAACTTAACAATTATCAGGACAAAGAATCAAACTAAAATTGAATTCACTTAACTGATCAATATATTTAATAAAAAAACATCAAAATAAGCTATTCTTCTGTTAAGAATAAAATAAGCCACTCTTCTTTTAATACCATTAATCTTTTTACAATTTGTATTTTTTTATTACAGTAGACCACATAATTTCTGAGCATCAAATTCTGAAGATTTCTTAGAGTTCATGAAAGCTGTATATTTAGTTCATTGGTTTATGCTTAGAAATTCTAGAGCACACTGTTTGAAAATTCATTTACTAATACAGTCAATCAAAACCAAAATTGTGTGAACGTATTTGTGTGTGGCACCCCCTTTCCAAGAAACAAGCAAATAATAAAAATAAAAAACAACCTAATACAAACAAGAAAAACAAACAAAGTAAAATCTCTCACAACTGCTCTGCTGTTAACAAGGTGGAAAGGGGTAAGAAAGCCTTGAGGCGTCCGAGATTACATCAAATCCACCAACCATCTGCCATCATCCACACGAGCACTCCATCAGACTACCCCTTATCCTCATACCATCATTGATCCTTATAAATTAATTTTAGTTCTTGTTAATTAGTTTTACCATATTTTTCAATTCTCTAGGTCTATCTATTCTCAACACCTGCTCCACATTTACTATATTTGGACTGAGTGGAGGGCAGAAGAAGATACTGTATTTGGAAATCAGAAAATCTGATTTCACTGTCTTGAATTTATTACACTATATGTCCTAATTATAACCCATCAAGGGTTGAACAGGATACTTTGTTTAAAAAATATACATATATATATATATATATATATATATATATATATATATATATATATATATATATATATATATATACTAATATAAAAGCTCCTCCTCACACATAAAGATAGTTTGAGGTCGGAGTGGCTAAGAGGTATGGCGTCCACCTTGTATTCAAAAGGTACCAGATTCGATTCCTGGCAGAGGGAATATAATTTATGGAAATTTTTTTCAGAATCAGTGAACCTAATGATGTCATACTCCCCCCTGGTCTCCTGGGTAGTGAGATTGGATGTCTAGCCTTCTCGGATAAGGAAGAAAAAATAAGAGGTCCCGTGTGCAAGTTGCACGTTAAAAATCCCACGGCAGTTGGAAATCGTAAAGAGTAGGCCACAAGGCCGCTGCCTGGCAGAAAATTTAAAAATTAGAAACCTACCCATAAATATTTATAGAATGTATGATTTCTTTATATACACATTGGTTTTCTCGCCGGTACTACAGAGTTTGTGCACTGTGCTGAGATCCTCCTTGGGAAGAGATCGGAGCACTGATGGATTTATCTGTGTACAATGAAGATAATCCTTAAAACCAAAGACAGCTCCAGGTAGCAGTACTCCTAGTTCTACCCACAATTCTAGTCATAGCAATCCAGTTCAGTACATATTCAGTAAGCTGAGTGACAGTATGTCTTTCATGGTAGAAGTATTTTATTCAAATCTTTTTTTTTTTTTTTTTTTTTTTGTCTTTTTTTTCAAGTCTGTGCTTAATAAATATGCATGGCTACACAGCAGATATCTTGTCAAATTCTGTCAGCACATCATTCAAATATGCTTTCTAATCATGTTAACAGGTGATTTAATATTATGTTGAACTCACATATTTTACTGCCATGTTTGAAATTTAGATTGAAGAAGACTGAGAGGCTATACATAATACCATCAACTCATAATTTCTTGCCTTATTTGTAACATGAAAATGTTCATAACTTACTAGAAAAACAGGGAATTATGCTGAGGACAAACACCGAGATTGTGCTTATAATATTTTGCTCCAACTTCATTCATAAGAATAAGACCAGAAGTGGGCTCAAGCACACCGCATATCATTTTCCTGAAAGCATAAATCACAAGTTATTCATGAAATGTCAAAGGCTATTTAAAAAAATATATATTTGCAAGTGGAAAACAGCTAACATAAACTTAAGTTAAAGAAGACCAATACAGCAAATATTAAGTGTATACAATAACGGGATAATCATCTACACTAAATATTTTTATTTACACTGTGTATTGGTAAAAAAGTGTTGAAAAGTCTAACTTTTTTTTTTAAACAAATGTAACTGCCCATGTGTTACGGTCATATATGCAGTCAGCATCCATTGAAAGTCATGCTTAATAATTCTTATTATAAATATTCAGTGATTAGATTTTATGTGACAACAAAAGCAGAACATAGAACACTCCTTCATTCTTTTCTATTTTCAGTGTCCATACTACACAGGGCATGAGAAATTCAACTGTGTTAAACATAACAACTGAAATGATAAAAATAAAACTGATTAAATGATACATAAAACACTGTATTAGGTATTTCATTAAATAAGATAATATGACCTTTCATGTGAGTACATTTATTAAAAAAGGAGTATAAACAACAACTAGTTCTCTGGATATTATTTTTGTCCACATATGTATTTTTTCCCACATAATTGCTAGACTAGCAAAAGCATTTGTTCCACTGTGACAATAGTAAATTGCAAACTGCCAGCAGGGAAGGTGCTTTTTCACTGGTACGAAGAGGTAAAAATCCCTATGTGCCAGGTCAGGTATCACATGCCATCACCTACCATGTGTAGCATCATAACAACTCATAGGTGTATTTGACAGTTTGTGTAGCATAGCATTATTGTGCAAGAGGATGATGCCTTGATGCAGCAAATCAGGTCATAACTGGCAAATAACCTGTCACCTCCTTGCAAAATGGCATTCAGCATTCTTACTTACTTACTTACTTAGTCGTTCCCCTTCTACCGTGAGGTGTAGAGGTTTGGAAGAGAGAGCGCCAGACTATCCTATCGGCTGTCTTCCTCCTGGCCTGGTTCCATTCTAGTCCTTGGTCCTTCAAAGATAGTCTAATGTAGTCCTCCCAGCGGACTCTGGGTCATCCTGGGGGTCTGGATCCCTGGCTCTTTGTTTCCCATGCTTGTCGTGGTAGCCGATTTTCTCCCATTCTGCAGACATGGCCAAACCATCTTAGTTGGGACTGTTCTACTTGGGTCTGCAGGGTGTGGGATTTTAGACCTTGACGTATCGTCTGGTTGTGGACCATGTCTCTTCTTGTTACTTCAACCACCTTCCTCAGATACCTCATTTCTGAGGTTTGGATCTGGCTTTTGTGGGTTGTAGTCATTGCCCATGACTCGCATCCATATGTCAAGACTGGGACATAGGTGGAGCGGTATACAGCCATCTTTGTTTTCTTACCAACCTCTCTCTTGCTGAGGAATCCTCAATTTATGGCCTGAAAAAGTCTCCCAGCTGCTGCTTTTCAGGTGGCCAACTCTTCTTTGATGCCTCCCTTTCGGTCTATAATAGCTCCGAGGTATTTAAAGTGGTCGACCTGCTCCAGGACCTGTTCTCCCAGCTTAATCTGATGTCTTCTTTCTTCTCGTGATATCACTATGGATTTTGTTTTAGAGCTGCTTGTGACCATCCCTCTCTTCTCCAGCTCTTCCTTCCAGACTTGCAGGTTGGATAGGAGATGTGCCTCTGATTTAGCAATCAGGGCAACATCATCAGCAAATGCCAGCTCTGAAATACAGACCTGTCTCATCTTCTAGTACCCCACTGAATACTTTCTTGTTCTCTCCTTACATGCCTTGATGACATCGTCCATGAGGAGTATGAAAAGATAAGGTGACAGGATATCACCTTGTCTTACACCAGTGGTGGTCCTGAACTCTTCTGACTCATGGTTTGCTGTCCTCACATAATTTCTGCAAGACTTGTAGAAGCTCTGTATAGCATGAATCAGAGGTGCTGGAATGTTCTTCCTTGCCAAACAGTCCCAAAGTTTGCTCCAGGGGACCCTGTCAAACACCTTTTCCAGATCTATGAAACAAAGATGAATCTCACTCTTATACTCAAGGGCCTTTTCACTCAGCTGTCTAAGTGTGAAGATTAGGTCTTGAGTACTTTGGTTAGCTCGGAATCCGCACTGGACCTCATCCAATTGTGGCTCAGCTAGGCGTCAGAGTCTCTGCTCTAGGATTCTAGAGTAGATTTTACCAGGGACACTGAGAAGGGATATGCCTCTATGGTTTCCACATTGTTGATTGTCACCCTTTTTAAAAATTGGTGTTATGATGGCAATCTCCCAATCTTTTGGTATGGTCTTGTTGCACCACGCTGCCTGTAGGACCTTTAAGAGTAATAGGTCGCCTGATGCTCCCATGTACGTAACCATTTCTGGTGTTATACCATCATGCCCTGCTGCTTTGCAGATCTTGATTTTCTCCAGTGCTGCCTTCAGTTCTTCCATCTTGTGACGTATAATGGAAATATAGCTTACAGTAATCTGACAGCCTTTGCTTTCCCATTTAGTGTCTACCATTTGCCAAGCCAAACCACGCAATTTTCTGTTTGTATGACTCATCTTTGAATCCACACCCTTTGTCTGGGAACATAACAACAGTATTGTTTACCAATTTTTCGCAACCTGCCAGTCTTAACAGGGGAGCGAATCACGTTTGCTTACATGAGTTTCTCACCCCAGCCGATCTGCCAATTATCGGTCATTAGACAGATGCACATGGTAATAATGGACTGTGTGAAGAGATACAGGGGCGATAATATTTTCCCGACCACATTTGATGTTCATACGTTAAAGGGGAGGTAAATTGTTTGATCTGTGAAAGGGGATGAAATCTAAGAGAGGCCCGTTGCACGGCCAAGTCTTCTGATGTCGGTCAACATCGCTGAGTAGAGCGAACGAATAAACCTTTGATCCGGGAAACGCAGTTTCCTGATTTCTCTGCTATGCAGAATGTGTGAATTATAACATCCTCTAGTGATAATAACACCATGATCTGTATATATACAGCGTTCTCTCCAGATCAGTTATCAGAGTCGCTCAGAAAATTGTGGATAATCTAAACACGCCAGACTAGACCCATTCTTCGCTAAATGTGTTAAATAGTCTGGTGGGAATTTCATTTCTCTGATTTGTGGTAATAGAAATTGTGCTTAAGTGTTAAAATGTGTTAAGTTTACCATTTTAATTCACTGTGATTCCCTAGCGTTAAAACTAGCTGACTGGGATTATTATGCGTGACGGATGAGTGACAGAATAGAATTCGCATTATATTTCATTCTGTGAAATTATATAAGTGACTAGTGTTAATATCATGTGACTAAACAACAAGTTAAGTTCTTTTTTGTTGTTTATTATCATTAAACTTTACAACATCAAGCATATAGAGAAAAAATAATAAAATCATGTTTACAGATATATGAAAATAACCGAATAAGTGCCCTCCCTCTTGTTGAGAAAAGATCCCAAAAGAAGTTAATACCCCAAAGGTCAAAGATTAGCCCTAGGTTACAGAATA
Source organism: Oreohelix idahoensis (assembly GCA_024509875.1). NCBI lineage: Eukaryota > Metazoa > Mollusca > Gastropoda > Stylommatophora > Oreohelicidae > Oreohelix > Oreohelix idahoensis. The sequence goes on from JAMPIV010003736.1 coordinate 26,142, forward strand.
GACTGTGAAGAACAAGTTCCTGCTAAATTACTACTCAGTAAAGTACACAATTCTAGCGAAATTTAAAAAAAAGAAGTTAGTACAATGCTGGTAACAAATGAAAATATTCACTCTCTCTCTCTCTCTCTGTGTCATTCGTGGCCACAAACAATCTCGCTTACCCAATCGTGGTGTTGATATCCCTTGAAAAAATACAATAGTTCCTGAACCTATACTGTCAGGTAGGTTGCCAAATTAGCCCTAGTCCAGCCTATATATCGAATAATAATTACAAAGTGGACGCCAAATTTGGTGGTTTAATTTTCCCTGGATGAAACAAAGGTCACCGCGAATAGTTACTGAAGCAAGACATGCTCTGGACATTCACAGTTGCAAAAGGAGAAAATTAAATTCCATTATTGCGAAACATCTGGTTGCTAAGAAAAAATGTTACAATATGTAAAAAAAAAAAATGATGATGGTAAATCCTATCGGCTGGCTCTATGGTGAGTGCCAATTTTGAAACAGCGCAACTTTCTGGATCGCTCCGTTGATACAGCTGTCAAACGTCAGGAATATATGTTCTTTCGTATGCCCAGTGGGCTGGAAAAATTGAATAAATATTTCTGGGTAAGGTACAGTCCAGTTAAGATTTAATATTAATGTTTATTTGTCTCTATGGCCCAACCGGTTCATGAAGGAACTTGGGACTTGTAAGCCAAGAAGAAGACGCCATTAATCCTTCTCTGAATGAAGAAAGAGGACAGAACTAGCCCAAAAATCGAAGACCCAAATTAAGACCGCTGGCCGCTGGTTTTTTTTTTTTTTATCAGGTACTATTTAGGAAGAAAAGAACATTTGTGAAAAAAATGAAATGCTACTATCCTATCCACACGTAAGTTTTCTGCTATGGCATGTCGGGAAAAAAGGGTATGCGCCCTCCCCCGTTATTGCCTGGGAGAAAATGAACAGCACACAAAGTCAATTATTATTTAATTTATCCATACGCACCCTTTAACAAAAATCGACTGTCACTACTAGCTATTTGATTGTCGGCATCTGTTGTTTAGTCACATGATATTAACACTAGTCACTTATATAATTTCACACAATGAAATATAATGCGAATTCTATTCTGTCACTCATCCGTGACGTGTAATAATCCCAGTCAGCTAAACTGTATCTTCTTGTGTAAGAAAGTGGGGTGATGGAATTACATTAACTGAACAACTGGCAAGAAACTATCTACGCGTTATGTTATTTCTCTAGTTTTAACGCTAGGGAATCACAGTGAATTAAAATGGTAAACTTAACACATTTTAACACTTAAGCACAATTTCTATTACCACAAATCAGAAAAATGAAATTCCCACCAGACTATTTAACACATTTAGCGAAGAATGGGTTTAGTCTGGCGTATTTAGATTATCCACAATGTTCTGAGCGACTCTGATAACTGATCTGGAAAGAAAGCCGTATATATAAGATCATGGTGTTATTATCACTAGAGGATGTTATAATTCACACATTCTGCATAGCAGAGAAATCAGGAAACTGTGTTTCCCGGATCAAAGGTTTATTCGTTCGCTCTACTCAGCGATGTTGACCGACATCAGAAGACTTGGCCGTGCAACGGGCCTCTCTTAGATTTCGTCCCCTTTCGCAGATCAAACAATTTACCTCCCCCTGAACGTATGAACATCAAATGTGGTCGGGAAAATATTATCACCCCTGTATCTCTTCACACAGTCCGTTATTTCCATGTGCATCTGTCTAATGACCGATAATTGGCAGATCGGCTCACGTGAGAAACTCAGGTAAGCAAACGTGATTCGCTCCCCTGTTAAGACTGGCAGGTTGCGAAAAGTTGGTAAACAACTCTGTTGTTATGTTCCCAGAAAAAGGGTGTGGATTCAAAGGTGAGTCATACAAACAGAAAATTGCGTGGTTTGGCTTGGCAAATGGTAGACACTAAATGGGAAAGCAAAGGTTGTCAGATTACTGTAAGCTATATTTCTATTATATGTCACACATCTTTATGTCATCTTTATCACCATTGGTTTCCTCTTCTGTGCTAGTGGTTATCATTTCTGATGCTTGACCTTGCTCACCATCAAGGAGTTCTGAGAAATTTTCTTTCCATCTTTCCATTACTTCCTTCGGGGCAGTAAGCAATTTGCCTTGCTTGTCCTTTATAAATTTGAGAGGGCATTGTTTTTCTTTCCTCGTGTTCTTTAGGGTCTTATAGAACGATTTCTGGTTTTCTTGCGCATCTTTTTCTAGCTTTTCTCCAAATTCTTCCCAGGACTTCTGTTTTGCTGCTAGCACCTTGTTCTTTGCTTCTGTTCTGAGTATCACATATTCTCTATATTTCTCTATTTGTCCCGCTGTGTTTTTAGCTCCTAAGTATTGTTTCCATGCCATTTTCTTCTCTATTATTTTCTCTTTGACTTCTTCTGTCCACTAAGGTGCCTTCTTTCTCTTGTTCCCAAGTCGGACTTCAACCACATGCTTCTGCAGCAGCTGTCTTTATGATGTCCTTGAATTTAAGCCAGAGGGTTTCCAAGTCATCAGGTTGTTGTTCTGTGTTTCTCACCGCTGTAGCAATAAGCCCCTGATATCTGGTCTTAATTTCTGGCTCTCTGAGCTTGTAGGTCTTAACTCTTACTATAAGTGAGCTAAAACCGCGTATTTACGCGCTAGTTTTGCTATCGTTACCGTCACGCGCCAGTTGAACTGGCGAGCCGTAAAATTGGTAGTAAACCCGCACCACTTCATGGGGCTTGCCGGATAGTAAGAGTTAATGCTCATTTCTCCCGTTCGTTTACTTGGTTTCTTGTGTAATGTTGGGCAGTTCCTAGGCTGAGCAACTCTTTCAGTTGTTCTTTTGATTGTAAGCAGGTAGTGATCACTTCCAATCTCTGGCCCCCTCCAGCATCCTGGACATATTTGAATGAGCTCCTCTTAACAATGGCATAGTTGATCACTGACTTCTCATTCTTTGTTGGTTCACATCTAGTGTGTGCATGTATGCGCTTATGGGGAACTTTGTGTTTGTAATGATTTGATTCTGCTCACTGCAGAATCTAAGGAGTAGCTTTCCATTGTCATTGAGAGCATCTTCTCCACATCTTCCAATAACTCCACCCCATCTAGCATGGTCATTTCCAACTCTGGCATTGAAATCTCCGAGCATGATAGCATTCAGCATTCAGTATAGTATTACCCCAGTAAAAAAAGTTAACAAGAAGCACATCCTTATAAGGTCCAAGAAGACTACTGCCAAAATCTATTTTTCCTGAAACGGTTGATCTGAATTTCTCTGAGGAAAATAATATGGGTTTTATCCATGTTATGAATGCTTGCCTCAGCAATAGTGTCCAGTAATGCAGCCATGTTCTTGTTTCCCACAACAATGTAATGCAGGAACTGTCCACTTTCAGAGTAATGTTACGTGCGTCAGACAAAGTTCTTAGTGAATGTGTAATCATCTGTGAGATGTTTTAGTTCCCATCAGGGGCACACTTTGTAGCACTCAAGATACTCACAAATGATGTTGTGCATGCACCAATCGAGATGTTGAGCTTGTTTGCAAGCATTAAGTTTAATGCACATATGGTGTGTGCTAAACCTATAACAACACACATTGTAACAATTACTACATATCATGCCTTTAAAAATGCACAAGACATTTTCATCTGTAGAGGATGTGCCTGGGGACAAATCCCTCTTAATCTTGAACATCTGTTCTGTAGTTATCAAAGGTGTTACACCAAGCCCAGACTTTTTTAATGACATGATCTTTGATTCATATACCTGTGCAAGGTGGTGATGAATGGTAGCAGGTGGTATGCCCTAACATACAGAAACATGATTATGTAACATATTTACCACAAGTCCCACCATCTTAAAAAAGGAATTAATGTGTAATGACTTTATAGCTGACATGATCCCATGGCAATGTGATGAAACAGATCTTAGACAGCAACAATCTATTTACTACGACCTATCAGGGTAACACAAGAGGTCTTCTCACCTTGCTTATTGAAATACCCTCATATAAGTCAAGTAACAGAGTAATGAGAAATTTTAATGTTGACACAGTAAACATTTTCAAGGCACAGAACACACATTTTGTGCAATTAATAGAGTTTAGCGGTTGGTGTAGGGCAATATATTGTAAACTTTAAATAGGAATTCACGCTACTGCTTAAAAAGTATTTTGTTGTAAAATAATTGTATATATCACACACAAAATTTAAATTTTTATAAGTAATATTTATAGTAAAAATCAGTTTAAAATGTTTTTTGGAAAAGTTCAACACATTTATCAATCAGAAAACAGATCAGTGCCTTAAATTAATGCTTTTACTTATTATTCTGAAACCCTGTTCAAAACAATGGTAAATATGTAATGGCTTTTTTCAGAATGCAATATGGCAAGGGAGTTATGAATTGAAACTTCACTCTTGGGCAAGAGCATTTATCAAGTTCTGAAACCTATATCTTGATTGTTATTGAACTTGTATTAGGTGCACACTCAGCATGCTAAACTTGACAAAATACCAAAAACATTACTCACATAGTTGTTGTCTTGGCTGCCCCATTGTGTCCCAGGAGAGATGTGATCTGGTTCTGGTAGAAACTGACAGTTAAGTTTTCAACAGCTTTTTTCTTATTGCTGTAGGTTTTACTGACATTCTTAATTGCAATACCTGCACTGAGGTCTTCAGGTGGTGGTTCAAACATGCTTCCTGTCCCAATAACAAATAAATACAGGCTAGCAGACAACAAGGTAGTATATCAAATAAATATCAAATGCAATCAACAAAAAAAGAAGGAAATTCGTAACTATTTCTCTCTCATTGTTTGTTTCCTTCCATGTGGAACACAGGCCAGCGACTGCTGCATGCAACAATTCTTGTTTAGGGCTATCTTTCTTTTCAAATGTGCCCATGACAGCCAAGTTACTTCAGCTTCCAATTCCATTGTTCTTAATTTTCACTTTAGCCTTATTTCTGTTCTCTTTCCCTTCTCTCTTTAATCTCAAACTGCACTGATCGCTGTCTTGTTATATTCCACAGGTCTGTGTTTTGCTATTAAAGTTGACCATTCGACATAGAAGATGTGACGCAGGCATCTGTTGGTGCATGTCTGGAATTTGGATGTGATATTCTTGGTAACATGCTGCATTTCTGAGCCACAGAGTAGGACAGATTTTACAATTGTGTTAAACAGCCTCTTTTATTCTTCTGGGAAAGAGCTGTTGAGTTCCACACTGGTAAGAGAGAGTTGAAGACACATTTTATTTACAACTATTGAACTATTTGCCTCGTGTTCATCCCAGAGGTCTGTGAAAAGACAAAGAAAGAATAGGTCTACTGCACTCAGGCAGTCAACCTCATCATGTAAAACAAATTACCCAGAAACCACCACTGAAAGACCATGTGACTGCTCAGTGCAGGCTTCCTGCAAGGGTGACCAGCTGATGTGGTAGTTCCATGCCCTGTAAGAAGTGTAAAGAAAAATGATGATGATGATTTACCTATTCAGTTTTCTGAAAGTTCTGTAAGACTGGTCTCATGACAGCTCTCCTATAATCCAGCTCACAAACCGTGTTTATCCTCTTTTATACTAACCAGTGAAGTTAAAGTAAAATCTGTCTCATATTTATCTCAGTAGAAATGTGTTTACACTCTTAATAATACTTTATCAGGCCACTTTTACAATGGTTTTCTCAGCTCTTACCTAAAGCGTATGATGTCAGTACAGAATCAATGTCAACTGATTTGTTTGCTCTGAAGCAACTGCTCCAAAATGAAGGTTTGACTGGGAAGTACCACGGCTGAGGGATACCATACTTCCCTGTATCAGATTAAAACCAATGTGTAAAAAGTATATTCAGATTATGGGTATAATTAGGTAACTGGCCAAAATACGAGTATTTCTAACTTCACATTTACCTAAATAATTAAATTGTTTTTACATTTTACGCTTAAAAAATAAATATCAAACCTTATTCAGGAACACATGTGTACTATTTTTCCTATCCTTAGATTTTATTTTCCTATGAATGTAATCTACCTTGGATATTTTTCTCCTCTGTGTGTAATCTACCTGGGGTACTTACTTATGCACTTAAACTACAATTGTATACAGCACATACTCTTCAAATATTTACATTTTAAACCTGACCATAAAAATAAAACACTTAAAAAATTCTAGACTGTGTGATAATATAAACGATTAATTCTCATCAAGGACATGGGCCAAATAGATTGTACAACATCTCTGTCATCACTTTCGGCTTTTATTTTCATTTCTGACTCAATGTCACTCTCATTTTCATCTGTGTTGGACCACTCAGCAACGTCATTGAGATGATCAAGCACATCCCACGTCTGTTTGTCAACATGCTTTTAGTTCCCCGGCGTTCTTTTCTGCTACCGTTCGGTCACGGGGTCAAATTCTTACTGGCTGTCAGGAATTCCAGTCGAAGCGCACTAAACATTCGATAGGGGGAATTAAACCTTCGCTGCAAAGTTATCGTTGGAAACTCCAGTTTTAAAGCTGCTTTTGGTGATAGTTAGTATGTTATTTTAAGTTTCTGTTTAAAAACAAACATTGTACTATAATTACAACAGGAGATATGAGAGTCTGAAAAAGTGCAAAAAGCAATCTTTTTCAAGTTTTAATATGTCATCATTGTTACGTAATGACATTAACAGAATACAGAAACTGTACTCAATTTATACATTAATATAAAATACATATATTATAGAAAAATGACATCGCTGACATTTTTTAGCAGCATGCTTCAAATAGGAATTATCAAAAGATGAACTGACAAGTAATTAATCTTGGTTAAATCACATTCGATATGGGGTAATTAAACCTTCGCTGCAAATTTATCGTTGGAAACTCCAGTTTAAAAGTGGCTTTTGGTTATAGTTAGTATGTTACTAAGTTTCTGTTTAAAATCTAACATTGTACTATAATTACAACAGAAGATATGAGAGTATGAAAACATGCAAAAAGTAGTTTTTTTTTTTTCTAGTGTTAATATGTCATCATTGTTATGCAATGACATTAACAGAATTCAGAAACTGTACTCAATGTATACAGTAATATAAAATAGATATGTTATAGAACATAGACATCGCTGACAACTTTTAGCAGCATGCTTCAAATAGGAATTATTAAAAGATGAACTGACAAGTAATTAATCTTGGTTAAATTTCTCTATTACTTGTACTATACAGAGTGTATAGGCATAAACTAATACTGATATTTTTTTTTTAAAGTAACACTGTTGATGCTGTACATTGTAAATAAAAATGTGAAAATATTATGTTAAAACAAAATAATGATATAATTTATTATATATATATGCACAAAATGTCAGAGATATGACTATTACCATTCACAATATTATATACACAAACACGCTGAATATACATAAATCTGCCCTGGCCCCAAAATTTCTCTCATATATCATTCACGCTTTCGTTTTTTCCTGGGGGGAATTTGTAAGAGTTGACAGATGGAGAAATTTGTAACAAATGCATTTCCATTATAAATTTAAACAGTGAACTTATGTTTTTATTACAGCATGCTCGTCTTTCAATCTTAGATAATGTTGAATATACAAATTCTCCACCTTGTTCTCCATGCATGCCCATTCCATATCCATGAGTTATAATCCAGTTTGAACATAGTTTTTCTGATATACGCTGTTTAGGAATTGTCTTATTGGGGAAGAGCTTTATGAACAAAATCATGTATGCATACCTGTCAACTTGTACGAATTTTTCGTACAATGTACGGATTTTTGATACTTTTAGCAGTGTACGGCCGTACAGACTCGTTGTACGGATTTTTCTCCCCGCCAAAAAAAAAAAAAAAAAATTTTTTTTTTTTTTTAAATTTTTTTTTTTTTTTTTTTTTGTAAATTCTAAAAATATTTTCCAACCCAAGTTTTTTTAAATTTTAAATCAGAAAATATTTTCTAGCCCAGGTTTTTTTAAAACCAATTTTTTTTATTTTTTATTCCGGAAGTCTCGGCGTTCGTTTTTAAACTGGGGTCTCTCCCAGCAACCAATCAAATCCTATTATACCCAAGAATTCGGCAAACACCTTGAATTCGGCCTCAAGTGCTTTCGGTTTTCAGCGTGACATGATGTATTTTTAAAGTTACCTGTTATCAACGACGACGCTTGCTTTCCACCACACTTCGACGCCATTTTGTTTAAAAAAGCTAAGTACTTATAACTTGTTAAATATTGCTGTTGTTTTGCTTTGTTGCAATTTAATCGCTGCCTTAATCTTTCCAGTTAGGCCTACATCTTGCCCCTCAATGTATTTCCGATAAATTGTCATAATATTCTGTGTAGAATAACTAGAAAAAAAAAGTTTGTTTGCGTTGAGTAGGCCTACTTTATGCCAGCTCTCGAGATTCGCTGCTTTATTTTTTAATAAACTGGCAATGTGTTATCACAGGTCTAGGCTACCAACTCGTAAATAATAATTTTGTAAATTTTTGGTGGTACGTTTTTTCTTCCTAGATTTGATATCTTGCCCTTCAAAATATTTCCGATAAAGTGTCATAATATTTTGTGTAGGCCCTACATAACTATAAAAAAAAGTTTGTTTGCGTTGAGTAGGCCTACTTTATTCCAGTGCTCCAGATTAGTTGCTTTATTTTTTAATAAAGTGGCAATCTGTTATCACTGGTTAGGCTACCAACATGTAAATAATAATTTTGTAAATTTTTGGTGGTATGTTTTTTTCTTCCTAGATTTGATATTCTGTTCATAATTTTGTTTATTTATTTATTTATTTTTGTTGTTGTTGCTGTTAGCCGTTTGCTTTGTTCGTTGTATTTTTTATTCATTCTCTTTGTCTACAAATATTATTAGTTGAAATATTTCATCCACTGAATGATGGCTGAGCCTAATTCAAAGAAACAAAAGCTTGCAGGTCATGGTAAGTTTCAGATCGAATGGGTTAAACTCTTCCCTGGCATTGTAGATGCATCCAAGTTAGGATCAACCCATGCTTTTTGTAGATTATGCAGCAAAGATATTAAAGTAGTAGCTTCAGGATTATATGATCTGAAAGTACATTTTAAATTGAAATTGCATGAAAAAATGTTTGCAATGCAGAAGGGAGCATCTATTAAGACCTTTTTTGCTCAGCCAAAGGAGGAAGACGGTGGCATTATAAGGGCTGAAGTTTTATTTGCAGGAGGTCCATGAATGCGGACACACTCACTTCTATTTTACAGTGTAAGATTAACATTGATACATGCTGTGCAGACTTTAAGCCCACAAATGCGATTCTGCAAAGAGCTAAAAGTGCATGTGTTGATTATAATACAAAACACTGTACATCGAAAGAATAGTGTACATCATGATCACTAAGTTTTTTATATGTAAAAAACAGCATGAGACTATTAGCATGTTTTATATCACTACAATTCAAATGCTAATAGATTTGTATATGTCATTTCTCATTTTAACACTGTATTGCGTATAATTTATTAATATATTTTTTGCGTAAGGATTTTTGGGTGTTTGTAAGGATTTTCTTGGTCCGGCGTACAGATTTTTGTCTCAGGAGGTTGACAGGTATGTGTATGTCAATAATGAGGATGATTCTTGACATATAGATTTGCTGTGAGAAATTTTGTGCAATTTCTCAAAAGCTTAAATGAGTGAGTTAAACTGTTCTCTAGCATTAAGAGCCCAAAAACAAAACCACATAAATCGTTAAAACTTACCAATGGTGTCTCTAGCCCTCGTCCATCATCTCCCATCAACTCTTTTCATTTCCACATGCACCCATTCATGCCTAATCTCACTTGTCAATATTTTTTCTGCCCCTGAATGCTTCGGTTTTTGTCGTCTCTGTCTCACTCTTGGTGATATTTTCCTCAAATGATGATGCTGTTTTGAAACGGCTGCTACATAGCAAATAATATGAAAAAAGAAACGAAAATCCACATAGCGATAGTATTTTGCAGAAAGTTATTTTCTAGTTAATTACTTTAGTCATGCAATTATTAGGAAAGCGCTTAAACTGGTTTACATTTCACGCTTTTTCACGCCAAAGTCAGCTGATATTTACTGCCAACGTAAACAATCCTCGTTTTCACCGGTTAACAAGATTTATTGCCTTCAGGTCAGGTGAAAAGGCACGAAACTAAAGTAGCAACTTTTTAGAAGGCGCAAACAGCCGTGATCCATATCTTCATTGAGAATAGCAATACTATGATTTTAACAAACACTGAACCAAACAGAACACTGTTACTATGATCTGAACAAACACTGAACCAAACAGAACACTGTTACTATGATCTGAACAAACACTGAACCAAACAAAACACTGCTGCTGTGATCTGAACAAACATTGAACCAAACTGAAGACTGTTACTGTAATTTTTTTCTTGTCAATTTTTAGAATGGACAACCATATTTTTAAACTGTATTTGATGGCCATGACCTCTGAATAAACCATGAATGTTTTTGCTTTCTACACAGAACAACTCTGCTTTTAATTACACTGCTTTATATTTTGCCAACCCTTCATACCCAGGAGAGATATACGAGTGAAAATCTTGAATTTAATATTAAATCATACCTATTGGTACAGTGATTAAATAATAATAATAAATTCTTTAAGCACCAAACACGGCGCATAAGGCAGAAACCAGTGCTCTCCAGGTTGTTCGTTGTGACGCCACTCCTCTTAGCTCTTGCACATTATTTAATCCCAACGTTCTTCCTTCTCTTATTATTGTTCTTCTGAGTGTTTCTTTTGGTCTTCCTTTTTTCCTCTTACCCTCAGGAACCCAAGTGAGTGCCTGCAATGGTATTCTGTTGTTTTGCATTCGTAGGACATGAGCGATATATGACCATCGTCTTTTCCTTATATTGTTGGAGACATATTTCTGCCTAGAGTCTTCTCTTATTTGTCGATTAGTCTTCAATTCTTTCCAACTGATGTTCATGAGTTTTCTAAGACATTTGTTCTCGAATGTATTCAGCTTGTTCTCCAATGATTTTGTTATTTTCCAACTCTCACAGCCGTATGTTAACACTGAGATAACATTTGAATTAAACAGACGAAGCTTGGTATGTATATTCAGTGATCGTAATTTCCAAATGTTAGATAATCTATTGAAGGCGCTAGCTGCCAAAGCAATTCTAGTATGAATTTCTCTTGTTGTGTCACTGATAATGGTCGTGTTTGGTATAGGTAAAGTGAGTGTGATTGTGTACTGGCAAAGTCGTTCACACAACAGGGGCGCACACGGGAGTCATCGAGTATAAAACGACTGATGATATTTAATAATAGTTTATTAACTCACAGCACATCATCACGTAGACATAGACGAATACAGGTACATCGAATCATATAATTTCCACACTGTATTAAATATATATAATACGGCCTGTCCACATCCTGGCCTATAATAATCTTCATATGGCCTAAACAGTACTCTATTACTCAATAAAGCCTGCACACACGGCAGCTATAATAATCTTCATATGGCCCAAACAGTACTCCATTACACAATAAAGCCTGCATCACACAGCAGCTATAATAATCTTCAATATGGCCTAAACAGTACTCCATTACACAATAAAGCCTGCTCACACGGCAGCTATAATAATCTTCATATGGCCTAAACAGTACTCCATTACACAATAAAGCCTGCTCACACGGCAGCTATAATAATCTTCATATGGCCTAAACAGTACTCCATTACACAATAAAGCCTGCTCACACGGCAGCTATAATAATCTTCATATGGCCTAAACAGTACTCCATTACACAATAAAGCCTGCACACACGGCAGCTATAATAATCTTCATATGGCCTAAACAGTACTCCATTACACAATAAAGCCTGCTCACACGGCAGCTATAATAATCTTCATATGGCCTAAACAGTACTCCATTACACAATAAAGCCTGCACACACGGCAGCTATAATAATCTTCATATGGCCTAAACAGTACTCCATTATGGCCTAAACATTACTCCATTACACAATAAAGCCTGCTCACACGGCAGCTATAATAATCTTCATATGGCCTAAACAGTACTCCTGCACACAATAAAGCCTGCTCACACGGCAGCTATAATAATCTTCATATGGCCTAATAAATCTTTACTGCAGTTTATCACATAGGCTGTACACACAGCGAAATATATAAGTCGACATTTTCTTAAGCACTATGTAGGCATACACTGTTCAAAACCACTGTGACTCGACCTACACGGTCCACGCCCAAAACACAGCTCTCTTAAATCACACACACTAGTCCCGCCAAAAAACCCCGTCACGAGACTCGGCTGTCTTGAACACCGCTCTCGATAACACATGCAGACTAGCTGTGAGCTATTCACATAGCTCAAAACAGTACAGAATAAATACATCTCAACATCTGAGATTAAACAGCGTTCACACGCTTTTCTGTATTCTGTCACTCGAAAAATAGGAAAAGATAATTCTATCCTAAAGTCAAACAAGTATCCGCTTAATCAAGCGTTGCAACTCAAAATTTAATTTGTCCAAAAACATTCTAAAGATTACTTCCCTTCCTTAAAATCCACTTGCAACAGTTACCACCCCCTCCGGGAAAAAAAATGATTGTATCATTTTCTTGAAAAAATTAACTCCCAAAAACAAAAAATTTAGAAGACAATGAAGCTCTAACATATGCCTACAAAAATATCTTATTTTAAATCAAAATTATATCTTCAACAAATATCAGCAATAAAGTGTAAAGTAGCAATTAAAGCATACAGCATAATCAGCTAAGTATAAAAAGTAATTAGCTAAATATACAAAAATGATCAGTTCCAAAATTGTTACGTATATTTAGTACAAACCAAACCGACAACAACCGATCGAAAGAGAAAACACAAGATCAATCAAAAGAAGAATGATCTGTAAAAAAGGAAAGTAAGAACTCAACAATACCATATACTCATAATTTAAGTTGGACAATTACATGTAAAATAAATACAACTATCATAAGTAGATATATCATATCAAGTCATATAACCATTCCAACAATACAAAGAATGGAAGTATAAATGTTGAAAGAAGACAAAGTATACAAGTAGAATCAAGTAAAACAAAGATGAGGTACGAAAGTATAAACAAGATATGAAATCCATACCGAAAAGACAACAGAAAAGAAGGAATGAAATGAAGAATAGTTACCAAAGACAGATGGAAAGCAAAGGCACGAACGCAGAGAAAATCAATAACAATACATACTAATAACTGTTTTGATCAGACAACATATTCAAAAATAAATATATAAACATGATCGAAAGGCACAACACAAAATATCAAAGTATATCTATACTAACACCACCAAAAAAAAATTTATAACTAAACAAAACCTAATAAGTAATTTAACCAAGTTACAAGAGTTATACATAACTAAAAATAAATAAATTATAGGCATCGAACAAACAAGTAATAGCATTGCTATAACTAATACAACCAACGCACAATCAAGCGCTAAAATAAAAAATACATCATAACAAAAAACAACTTTTTACAAGAACTAATCACACTACATATCAATGATATCGCACTGTCAAATGCTGGGCACACACACACAAAAAATTACAATGCCAAAAAAATTCATTTTTTTCAAAAGTACCGTACAAACATATTTTTTTTTTAACGATAAGTTACATAAAAACAGTATTTAATTTTTAAGTAATTCAAGACCACTAAAACCTAATAATGAAATCAATATTTTAACATAATGAGTGAAATATAAAACAAAAATCCTATCTCGAACAAACCCTTAAATCAACACATGTAAATTTAATTTATCCTTTAAGTTCTTTCGGCTGACAATTACGTTCAGCTCAGCTACAATGCTATTTAGCAATAACTTTATCCCTTACTCAACTTGATATAATATACTTCTATAAATAAATCTACAATCTGTTGCTACTATGAAATATGAAAAAGGTCCTATCAAATATTTGCAAAAAAGAAATTCTCAAAAACAAAAAATAAAGTTTCCACATAATCTGCTAAGAAAATAATCAAAGTTTCACAATATGTTGACAAATCCAAATACAAGATCATTTATGATACATGCAAGCTATTTTCAAAATTACATTTCACAACATCACAGATAATTCACATCTTCTCTGTATGTTCTATATATTAATTAACCATGACATCAAAACATGAGAAAAATTTAAATTAAGAGAATAACGAACACTCAGGACTATCTAAAAGTAACCACTACATCAACACAATAAATGAGTTTGTGCTTAGGGCTGGCAATCTCATCATGTACAAAAACTATCCTAAACAACACAGTTGCAAAAAATTCTAAGTTAAACAGAGTAGTATAAAGGACAATAATTACATGCTACACATTATCAATCACAATAATATATAAATAGCATAAAAATGTATTAACATGTCATCAAACTACCGACATAAAAATAACAACAATAAAAAAAAAATTATGGCAATCAAAAGATGCATAGAAATAATCATTACAACAAAATTATATGTTATTTCAAAACAACAACATGTCATGTACTAATATAGAATACAAAAATATTTACTATCTAAAAAAAAAATCAGACGCAAAATTTCCCACTCTCTTGTAAACATGCTTGACCTTCAGTAAGTAACACCTCAGATTCTAGTTAGACGCTGACAGGTTTTCAGTTGACCACTCGAGCGTAAAGTTGACCTACATATCTGACCGTCAATATGTCACAGAAGCCTTGACTCTTATCGCAAAGTAGCTTCTGTCAACAAATACAAATGAAAATTTCCATTTTACTCAATAGTGAAATTTAATGAAGAAAAAACGTAGAAATCAAATTGACAATTACCCAGCACCGGCTTGTGTGAAAAAACTGGTCTCTTCACGATGCCACTAGCTCTTCCTATCACATGTAGATATCACAGAATACTTGGGGACAACATGACCGACCTTGAATGTCGCCGCTGCCGTAGGCTGAAACAAAGTCCCACATTCACAGCAACAAGTAGAGCAAGCAATAGTATTCAAGCATCCACTGTTATTTTTACTCTGTTTACCTTGATTATAAATGACTCTGGGCTCATGTTGAACAAAATTAGCACAATTGCGCTTATTATTTGTTCTATGATCAAAATACTTATTATTACCGTTGCCTTGTTTACAAATAATGACTTTAGTCTTTTGTTGAGGAACATTACTCTGGTGATGTAAAGCAACATTTGAAAAGCCATTATCTCTATTATACTTTCCAACATTCTTACAATCAAAACTTTGAGATTTGTTAAATTGTCTACAGTATCTAGGAGAGGGAAAATTATTATTTACTGATATCCCTTGGTACTGTTTAATCTTGGGGTTATCTCTCTTACTAGAACTGTTTTTCTTTTCCCCTATGGGAATATATTTACCAATTGTTTCAAACTGACTGTGCTGAGTTTGACAACTGCCAGAAACAATAGTATCTCTATTGTTCCGCATATGGGTTTCATCCCTGAGACAAGTAGTAATAGTCTCAACACCCGCTATTAATTTCTGAGTATTTCCAGTAGTAGACAAATGTTTGCTCTTAAGAGTCTTGTCCTGAAATATATCACCTTTCTTTTCCTGATTAACAGAATTGGTTGTTACACTAGAATCTTTGTTGTTCTGACGCCAAGAATTATTACTGGAACTATCAGTGATATTAGAACTTGGAAAGTTATATTTACCACGAAAAGATCTGTCTTTACCATGAATGACCTCTCTATGAGCAAAAAGTGTATGGGGCTGACTTTTCGCAACTTTCTGTCTATCACTGTCAACATTGACAGAAGACCAAATTTTGTTGTTCAAAACAACGTCAAGTAGACCATCCACTCTATTTCTCGCCTGTGCAATCTCCACATCTCTATGTGAGATCTCTTCACCTAATTTCTTGTTTAAACTCTCAACTCTTAAAACTTTGCAGCTTTCCTCTGCTAGTAAATTTTTAATCTTAGCGACCTTCTCTTTCTCAGCCGTCAACTCCACTAATGTCTCTTTCTCTAACTGTTCTTTATTTGCCCTCAACTGAGTCAACTCTAGTTGTAGTGACTGAATCTTAATATAATCATTGCTATTATTAAGCTCATCAATCTTTTCTGGAATCATCGCATTCTTTTCTTCCTGTTGGAGACCAAGATACGCAATATCATCCATTAAATCAAGAAGTGACTCTGTATAAGCCCTATCACGTTTATCGGTCTCAACTTTCAATTTCTCATAAATCTGTTTATTTTGTTGGACCTCCTGTGTAATATTTTCCACCTCAATTTGCTTATCTTTCATCTGGACTTCCAATTGCTTTATCTTCAACAATGCTAAATCCAAACTTGCCTGCACACCAGCAAGTTCCGAATTTGATTTATCTAAATCACTTGTTAGTCTGGACACTGTTTCATGAAGCCTATTCATTTCAGCAGTACTCTTTACACAACTGTCCCTTTCCTGTAGGGCACTCCATTTGTTCCTTCTTATTTGCTCCTCATCTTCTAACTCCTTTTTCTGATCATCAGCCATGTCGTTGCGCACTATCTTACGTATACTCTTCATTATCTGATTGCGTTCAACACCCATATAGTGGTACGAAAACAATCGAAGATCCATAACCAGTAACTCCGCTAAATCTTTAGCCATCCTTAGATGAGGATGAGAGTGAAAATTCTCCTCAGCAAAATATTTTAGGGCTTTTGCCGCATTGACCAAAAATTTGTCTATTACATGTTCCTCAAGCTCTGGGCCTTTTAATTCTTGAAAATCTCTACCTTCTTCCAACAAATAAGCCAATACAGGCCTCATATCCTCAGGATCTATATCATCATCATCCATAGTGATTCACTTACTTAATCAAATATATATAGTAATCACTTATAGTTATGACAAATTACTGTCGCAAAAGGTTGGACAATTACCTTTCCAGCTCACAAAGTTAACTATTTGTCAAGAAATGAGCTTATTCCTCAATTCTGTATCACCAATTCCTTTTTATAGCACCTTTATCAAGTCACATCATTATCAGGAAAATCGACATATGTCAACAGCCATTAACACCTATGCATAAAATCTTAATCATATGTCAAATTAGACATAAACAACAATAACAACAGAATGAGCAATTAGGGAGGCCCAATGACATGCATGAAGTGACACAATTTACACAAGAAAAAATCACTTATCTGTCAACAATCCCGTTCCTTTCCGCCACGACACTGGATATCACATAGACTGCTAAAACCTCCACTGCGGGAAAGCACTGGAACTTGATTCGTTTCTCTTCAGGTAATTTCGTCAATATGATATGTGCTTAACAATGTACAAGTTGACAGGAACCATAATACAGCACACACCGCAACTCTTGACTCTTCTTTAGTCTGAACTGTACACGGCAACTCCGTGTATCATAACATCTTGAACTTGTGATGGTGATAACTGGCACAGGTAACCCGAATATTGCAGAAATCTGTCACAACCCGTACAAATGCTGGTACAAATACTGTCCAAGTCTAATTGAACACTCTTGACCACTGCAGACGTTGTTGTAGTCTATAGGCATGAAATAGGACGTCAATTGCTACTGGTGTAAAGTTGCATACTACCACGAATAAGGCGTGTGTGGTTTCTCAAATGCGCCACACAGGCAGATAATAACTAGGTCAAAGTTCTGAAGTACAGGAGATTCAAGCCACGCCCACACAGGGCTTATTATAACAAAGTCAAGTGTTCTACACTCTTGTCACGCGAATGTCTTAAGTATACGTTCTAACTTGACTGTAAACCACCAAATGATAATAATCGTGTTTGGTATAGGTAAAGTGAGTGTGATTGTGTACTGGCAAAGTCGTTCACACAACAGGGGCGCACACGGGAGTCATCGAGTATGGAACGACTGATGATATTTAATAATAGTTTATTAACTCACAGCACATCATCACGTAGACATAGACGAATACAGGTACATCGAATCATATAATTTCCACACTGCATATAATACGGCCTGTCCACATCCTGGCCTATAATAATCTTCATATGGCCTAAACAGTACTCTATTACTCAATAAAGCCTGCACACACGGCAGCTATAATAATCTTCATATGGCCCAAACAGTACTCCATTACACAATAAAGCCTGCATCACACGGCAGCTATAATAATCTTCAATATGGCCTAAACAGTACTCCATTACACAATAAAGCCTGCTCACACGGCAGCTATAATAATCTTCTTACTTACTTACTTAGTCGTTCCCCTTCTACCGTGAGGTGTAGAGGTGATATAATAATCTTCATATGGCCTAAACAGTACTCCATTACACAATAAAGCCTGCTCACATGGCAGCTATAATAATCTTCATATGGCCTAAACAGTACTCCATTACACAATAAAGCCTGCTCACACGGCAGCTATAATAATCTTCATATGGCCTAAACAGTACTCCATTACACAATAAAGCCTGCTCACACGGCAGCTATAATAATCTTCATATGGCCTAAACAGTACTCCATTACACAATAAAGCCTGCACACACGGCAGCTATAATAATCTTCATATGGCCCAAACAGTACTCCATTACACAATAAAGCCTGCATCACACGGCAGCTATAATAATCTTCATATGGCCTAAACAGTACTCCATTACACAATAAAGCCTGCACACACGGCAGCTATAATAATCTTCATATGGCCTAAACAGTACTCCATTACACAATAAAGCCTGCACACACGGCAGCTATAATAATCTTCATAAGGCCTAAACAGTACTCCATTACACAATAAAGCCTGCACACACGGCAGCTATAATAATCTTCATATGGCCTAAACAATACTCCATTACACAATAAAGCCTGCTCACCCGGCAGCTATAATAATCTTCATATGGCCTAATAAATCTTTACTGCAGTTTATCACATAGGCTGTACACACAGCGAAATATATAAGTCGACATTTTCTTAAGCACTACGTAGGCATACACTTTCCAAAACCACTGGGACTCGACCTACACGGTCCACACCCAAAACACAACTCTCTTATATCACACACACTAGTCCCGCCAAAAAACCCCGTCATGAGACTCGGCTGTCTTGAACACCGCTCTCGATAACACATGCAGACTAGCTGCGAGCTATTCACATAGCTCAAAACAGTACAGAACAAATACATCTCAACATTTGAGATTAAACAGCGTTCACATGCTTTTCTGTACTCTGTCACTCGAAAAATAGGAAAAGATAATTCTATCCTAAAGTCAAACAAGTATCCGCTTAATCAAGCGTTGCAACTCAAAATTTAATTTGTCCAAAAACATTCTAAAGATTACTTCCCTTCCATAAAATCCACTTGCAACAGTCACCATCCTGAGTCATTTTACTGCCTAAATAATTGAAACTTTCAACTTTCTGTAGTTTTTCCCCGTTCAGGATGACATTAACGGTCTCGTTAGAAAAGTTCATAACTTTAGTTTTAGAGGCATTTATTTGGAGACCTATTTTAACCGAAACATGACACAAATTATTTACTGCTTCTTGGGATTAGTAATTAGTAAAGAAGAAATTTTATGTCATACCCACGGTTAGAATATCACATAATACCAACGGTTATAATATTTATTTCTGAAACCATTAGGTCAGTGGAGTATTCCTGAATAAATGTTGCATCTTAAAAATTAGTCATCCCTCTTTAAATTTCATATAAATAATACTCTGTGTTTAAAGTAAATATTCTCTCACCTGGTTTGATATTGCGGACATACCAACCAATCAGGAAATAACCTGCACTGTCAATCAGCATCATAATACATATCCAGGAAAAACTGGCATCCCCTGGATTAGCTTCTGTGAGATTACTCCACTGTACTCCTATACCACTTTCTTCCAAGTATGCCAGTCTTTGGGCTCCAAAGCTGAATGCAGTGGTGGAGGCTAAGCACTGTTTGATTAGTAAAGAAATAGATGTTTTGCAGACTTGGCAAAGTGCAAGTGAGCAGATAATTATGCTCTTAATTTTTAACATCTTTTTCCACAATGACTGTTATATAATTATCTTGCCATCTGGTATACACTTTAAAGTAAAACAAATCCTCTACCAAATCATTGATCAACAATACAAATCTAAGCAAATGTCTCAGAATGAAGATCAACTTACAGCTAGAGTCTTGTGCCAGAACATCACTGATGCCTCAAGACCAGCCACAAGAATATATGGCATGTAGGAAATAAGGTAAACCACCAGAACAAACAAGATAGCCATGGTTGTTCGTGTAAAGAATGCAGACACCATATACCTGAAATATCAGTGAGAAAGAAATTGTATTAAAGGCTGTAACAGATGTCAAATTTCAAGTGTGTGCTCTTTTCTGGTTAACTTTATTAAAAATTTACCTATAAATATTAAATGTTTTATGAGGTTACTGATGTAAAAGAGAAGAGATAGGGGTGGAGATTAAAAAGTTACTAAATCAAGAAGATAAACCCCGGAGCATATTTAATGCAATCAGTTTTAACAAGTTTCAAACTAGTAAAGAGCAAATGAAAGAGCCGACAGACTGGCCTTGAGAGCACCCATAGTAGGGACCCTGTATATGAATTATGGAGAGATTCTAATGACAATTAATGATCACCTATAAGAGAGCATGAATCATGGAAAGAGAAGAAAACAAATAAAGAAACCCTAGAAAACCTAGGAATGAAAAAAAAAACTAATGAAGGAGATCAAAATTAGACAGTTAAAATATTTTGGCCATGTAAAAAGACATAACACCTTATTGAAGACCATAACAGAAGGCAGAGTTAAAGACAAACACGCATGAGGAAGACAGTGCTATAAGTGGGAAGAT
This sequence comes from Oreohelix idahoensis, assembly GCA_024509875.1. Lineage (NCBI taxonomy): Eukaryota > Metazoa > Mollusca > Gastropoda > Stylommatophora > Oreohelicidae > Oreohelix > Oreohelix idahoensis. The sequence goes on from JAMPIV010003736.1 coordinate 47,017, forward strand.
AACATCAAGAGATGGACAGGAAAGAGTCTTTCAGAGTGCACCATCAAGACAAGAGACAGAAGACGTTGGAGATCCATTGTAGTCGACCTTCGATGTGAAGATGGTACCTGATGATGAAGATGATGTTACTGTTGATCAGAATTTATATCATTGCACTCTGGGCAAACCCATAGGTGCTCAGTCTCCTTAAACAAATGTTGAAGGGTATGAATGCTAATTGTTCCTGTTGCGCACTTGTTGTACACAAGCCAAATGTATCCTTTCATATGTCCATCTCTGCTGGTCTTAAGTTTGATGCCATATTCCAGCAATCTTAGCCTTGATGATTCATTGATTGTAGTGTCATTCTCTAACAGGCGATCATTAATTGCCCTCAGTATCTCTCACTTATCCATATCCAATGAATCTTCTATGAGGGCTCTTGAAGCTAGTTTGTCAGTTCTTTCATTGCCGTGTACCCCTGCATAACCAAGACAGTAGATCCACACCAGTTCTTGAAGATTTGAGGCTTCTAAGGAGGTTTTCCATTCATGCTGGAGCCATCTACTTTGGACCTTCCAAAGTATGGATTGTGAGTCTGATATAATAACTGCCCTTGTTAATGAAGTTTCCAACAGCCAGCTTGAGGCTGCAGTAGCTGCCTCTATCTACATTCTCCTGCTGGAGGTTGTTATCATGTAGCCCCACTATATTCAGCGACAGTTCTGCCCTATACTTAAGCAGAGAAGCCCCATCTTGATTTCTCACCACAGATTACAGACCCATCAGTGTACACTACAGCATCATCATCCCCAGCATGATCATTTATTAGCTGATCAATTTCAGCTCTGCCCTCCCACTGACCCAAATTCTGCAAGGCTGATGTTGACTTGCTGGTAGTTCATCCAGTTCTCAGCTTACTTACTCCATTCTTCTCCATTGAATACATTTTCAACTGTGGTCACCTGTCTAATAGTCGCCTCTGCCTGCGCCATCCATGACATCCCCACCTTTATTCTTGCTCCTTTGATGTGAGCTATGTTACAATGCAGGAGATACCTTTTGTATGTGATTACTCGCATACAAGCTTTTGCCTGGACCATCACATATCTGGATCTAATTGGCAGCAATCCAAGCATGTGACGCATCGTCACAATGGGGGTATCTTGCGTACAGCCCAAGACAATACACATCCCTTTCAATTTGAATGCCCTCCAGTCATTCATATCATACTGACATCGTGAGTATTCCCAGCCCATACTCGATTACTGACATGACCAGCTGATGATACAGGAGAAACTGTAGTCCCTGCTCCAGGTGAGCTGCAGCCATTTTCTTTAGGGCTGCCAGACCTCTTTGCACTTCTGTATGATGTGATCAACATGGTGCTTATACGATAGCCCACAAATGAATGTTACTCCAATGCCTTGCCTTTCAATGTTCTATCTGAAGAGTCTCATGTATACTTTTAACCATTTATTGTCTGAGCCAGTCCTGTAAATGAGCAAGTCATCGGCAAAAGTTAATGTTCATCCCAAACCTGTTGGTTGAATGCAGCAATTTTTGCTGTATAGATGTTAAACAGTACTGGCAATAATGGAGAACCCTGGGGTAATACCAGACAAATGTGCATTGGTTCTGATGTCCATGTTCCCAAGTGAAATGCAACTGATTTCTCCGTTAAGGCAGCTGCTATTCACTTTGTAAGCCAAGGGTTTACACCACATGCCATTACACAGTCTATCAAGGTTGCTAAGTCCAATCTGTTGTAAGCATCCTCTAGGTCAATTGCCCCAGCCACCATTTCTTGTTTACCCTGGAAACCCTCATATACATCGTACGCAAATGTTCCAGCATTATCCCATGTTACATTCATTGGTATATAACTGCCCAGAGTATCAGGGTGGATGTGTGCACTTTCAAGGTGGTTCTTGTCATTGTCTTCTCAAGTAATTAGCCACAGACATTCTGTAATGTGATGTTTCTATAGCTGCTAAGCAGTGTTGGGTCTTTACTAGGTTTAGGAAGTGGCCATAAGTAACTATGTACCAGTCTTCTGGCACCTCAGCATTCTGTATGCCGGTGTTGAAATCCCTCACTACATTCATAATGCCTATGTAATCAAGCTCTTTTATGTGTTGATACTCAACACCTTCAGGACCCAGGGCAGTGTTTCTACTTGTTTTTAAAGTATACATATTGTCTTCTTCAGACATGAGGTCGAAATATTTCTCGCCTTTGATGTTGTTTTCCAGTACACGGTTCTTAATCTCTTGACGGCCAGCTTTATCACTGTTACGCTGGGATAAATATAGAGGATCATGCAGGATACGCGAATGATTGCAGGCTTTCATACAGGACATTATGGTCAGCATATATAACACAAGCCGGCAGGTGAACAGGTCCACGGGAAAACATGGTTGACATTTATTGTACGTTCATCACAAGGAGACATCCATCAAGATATATACATGGCATAGCATATGGCAGGAAAAACATGTAAATGCGATAAGCAGTTACGTCAGTCAATAACGAGCCTCAATCAATAGGCTTTTCTTCATCTCCATTGTTAATAGTAAAAGTAAATATATTGAGACATATCCTTAAATCTGTTATCAATCCTGGCCGTTTACTAATAGGTAGGGCAATATTCCCGTTACCCAAGTAATGTGGCGAACAAACTGATGATGGCAACCTAAACTCAGTTACCTCAATATCTTTGAGATACTCCTTATGAAAATATCAAAAGGGGGTTGTGCAAGACTTCTCAATAAGTTTCCTTCCCCATCTAGAACATTCTTAACATAGGTGGCGGCCTTTGAAAAATACATTTAATGTCCCAGTTAGGGAAAACACACTCTCCATAAAATCCTGGAGCTTAGAAGAAGTCACGTCCACTTCAAACCAGTGAATGAATACGAACGGCCCAAAATTATTCATTGTACTTCTGTTTTGTACTTTCCTTCATTCCTTTGCTGCTCTTTCCATTTCCTATATATGTTTTTTCACAGCCTCATACCACCAGCGTGGTTGGGTGAAAAGTGTTGTAGCTGTCTTTTTCCTGGCATTTTGATGTATTATGCGTAGATGGTTATTAGTCATGTTAGCCTGCAGGGCACTTTAGGAAACCTAAACCCCGAGGATGATGTTAGAGAGTAACACTTCAAATCAATGAATCAAAAAGGCCAAGACTGCTGGAGTTTGACATCAAACATTAGACTAGCAGGAATAAACATGCAAAAGAATGGATCACTTATGCATTTGATCAGTGTGCAATATGAACAATCATGATTCATACCTTTTGACATTTGCTGAGGGAAACTGAGCACCTATAGTTTTGCCTGGAATGTGGTGATGTCAATTCCGAACAATAATAACAATTACGAAGAAAAATTAAAATATTCTTACAAGTGGATTCATCTAAATGTTCTTACAAGTGAGTTCATGGTGAATATGTTCTTTCATGATAATTAGAACTGACAGATCCTTGCAAACAGTGCTGAAATGTTCTTGCATGTAAAGTAGTACTAAAAATGTTCTTGCCTGTAAAGTAGTACTAAATCTTTTCTTGCAAGTAATGTAGTGCTAAAATATTGTATAGTACTAATGTTCTTGCAAGTAATACAAGGCTGAAAAAGTATATCATCTGTAAACATAATATTAAAGAAAAACAAATACTTTCAAAATATACAAGTCAGCAGTGAGAAGATCAATAAGTATTTAATGTTTCTGTTATGTTTTGTACTTACAGCAACATTACTGAACTGAAGCAGAAGTCAACAAGGTAGAAAAAAATGATGAACAAGTTGCTGTGTATGAAGATATTTGTGTACTTGAGCATGATTGCCAGGATGAGACTGACTGCAATCATTAGAATCATGGTACTCATCAGCCAGGAAATGAAGTTCAGGCCACTCATCATTCCCATCACATGAAGGTTCTGAAAGTTTTATTATCAAGACATGTGTAGAGCTCAAGACTTCATTTAAATCTGTTTACGATTACATATTACTTACATATGTAGTGCAAACCTAGTATAAGTAAATTGCTGAAGTGTTCAACTCTTATAGAAGGCACAATAAAAAAATGACATTGTAATTGTTTCTTCCTTGACACTCTACACATGAAAGCAAGCAACAAAAAATGCCTATAAACATAACCCAGCTTTCCTCAGTTTAAAAAAGATGTGAATCTTTAACCTCTTTAGTAAGAAGTTAACCACTAAAGAATGTTCCACCATATTTTATGTTAGAGAGAAAGTACCTTAAGCTGACTAGTCTTCAACATGATAAAAATAAAAAGCATGTGTGGATATTTACCAAAACTCCATACAATTGCTGACTAACCTCTTCTTGCCCATTTTCCCTGTCATATACCGCATATTTTCTAACAAAAAATGGCCACACCCACTTCTTCGAATGGTAGTCCCAAAAGGTTAACGTCAGATCAAGCTCGTAAGTTATTTGAAGAAATTTTTGAGAGTGATTGCAGTATATTCACAGGATAGCGAAAGTGATCTTTTGTGATTTCCTATGCTTTTTCCTATGGATTTTTTGTGCTTTCCTATGGATTAATGAATATATGTTTTTTTTACCTGCTTCTTATGGATTTTACTTTATCTTCATTTAGAGGATGCAGCTAACAATTATTCAATGTGTAAATAATAATTATCTTTCTATAAACTTCTTTCTTTTTTTACAACAAAATTTACCTGTTGTAATTCTTGAGTGTTTATTGATTAAAAACCTCTGTTTGTGACATTTTGAAATTTTGAGGAAACTTTACATTTTACTAACTAATCATTTTTAATGAAAGCTTTTTATACTATTTATAAACCTTCAGTTTTTAAACAACTTATGCATAAGATGCAGTTACTAACAATTAATTCATGTGTAAATAATATAATTCTTCCATCTTTCTGATGTATAAACTGAAATTTCCTCTTTTTTACAACAATATGACCTGTACCTTGTTGTAAGTTATTTGTGAAATTGAAAACAATCTTCTGAGTGTTTATTGATTAAAAACTGTTTATTGATTAAATAATCTGATTGTACTTTGTAAGAGTACTTCTGTTTGTGACATTTTGAAACTTTAACATTGGATATTCTCATGAGGAACAATTGTAGAAGAATTTTTAATGAATACTTTTCCTCTAATTTTGCACTGGCTTCTTCCGGCTTCTTCTTTCAATGAAAGTCCTCCATTTTACCTTCAGTTTCATATACAACAACTGAAGTTTATTTATGCTAAGAACATTTTCATTTTCCAAAAAAAACACAATGACAATTTCATCTTTTTTTACAACAAAGCTTTTATACTTGTAATTTGTGAAAATTAACAATCTTCTGAGTGTTTATTGATTAAAAAATTGTACTTTGTAAAAGTACATTTTGAAACTTTTAACGTGGATATTCTCATTCAATTGTAGAAGAATTTTAATGAATACTTTTTCCTCTAATTTTGCATCCATTTTACCTTGAATTACTAATCACTAAGCTTTTTACTTGTTTAATGTACATCCAGTTACCTTCAGTTTCATATACAACAACTAAGTTATTTATGCATAAAACATTTAAAAAAAATATTTCCAAATAAAAACACACCGGGTTGACAATTTCATCTTTTTTACAACAATATGACCTGTTGTTGTAATTTGTGAAATTAACAATCTTCTGAGTGTTTATTGATTAAAAACTGATTGTACTTTGTAAGAGTACTTCTGTTTGTGACATTTTGAAACTTTAACGTTGGATATTCTCATGAAGAACAATTGTAGAAGAATTTTAATGAATACTTTTCCTCTCTAATTTTGCACTATGCTTCTTCTTTTGTAACCAATTCTCCTCCATTTTAAAAAACTGATTGTAACTTTGAATTATTTTTTTTTCCTTGATTTTGTAAGCTTTTATACCTAATCATTTTTCAATGAAAAAGCTTTTAAACTTGTACTACAAGAGTAAAGTACATCCAATTACCTTCAGTTTCATATACAACAACAAAGTTATTTATGCATATGAACATTTTTAAAAATTATTTTCCAAATAAAAACAACCGGGTTGACAATTTCAGCTTTTTTTATACTTGTAATTTGTGAAATTAACAATCTTCTGAGTGTTTATTGATTAAAAACTGATTGTACTTTGTAAGAGTACTTCTGTTTGTGACATTTTGAAACTTTAACGTTGGATATTCTCATGAAGAACAATTATAGAAGAATTTTAATGAATACTTTTCCTCTGATTTTGCACTAGCTTCTTCTTTTGTCCTCCATTTTACCTTGAATAACTAATCATTTTTCAATGAAAGCTTTTATACTTGTAGCACAAGAGTAAAGTACATCCAATTACCTTCAGTTTCATATACAACAACAAAGTTATTTATGCATATGAACATTTAAAAAAAATATTTCCAAACAACAACAATAAAAACGCACTGGGGTGGCCATTTTTGCTTGGGCCAAACCCACTTTTTTGCTTGGGGCTGAAAGAGTTAATCTTACCTGTCCTCATGATGACATGGAAAAGGCATTTGCTGGATCCTGAATCCTGGTGTGCTAAATAATTGATCCTTATGGGCTTTAATAACAGCATTGTCGATCAAATCCTGAATATAGATAAAGCCTCGAAGATACCGCATGTCTTCTACAAAGTTGTCTTCTCCTGACATCTTCCAGAGACTAGGTAGAGAGTAACAATGTTTTTAAAATGCATGATATATGTTACAAAAGTGTCAAGAATTAACCTGAACCTGCAAGATATTGGAAGAGAGATCTTGAAACAGACAGTAAAAGACACAGTGGGTTGAAGGAAGACTTATTTCTGCTCCCTGTATTAATCAGATTCTTCAAGCCTTAGTGTCCTACATAGTTTACTGGAATGGTATGAAAAAAAATTCGAAATTTTTGAATTTTTGGTCATACTCATCCATTGTACTCCACGCCCTACCGCAGTTCCCCTCATCTTCCTCTACATAGTTTACCCCAGTACTTCCCCTTTCGTTGTTCTATCCAATGTTAAAATCATTATTTAAAAAGATAAAGGAAGGTGATCCAATTATACATATGACATGAGATCAGACTGGTCTAAGCTTGATCAAATATAACCTAAAATAAAAGTATTTTTCTGATCAGGTTTTTTGGTGAAGGATCAGGCTGTGTAGGTGTATGGTATTTATTGAGTCAGGAAGAAGTAATCACCACAGAAATAAATACCTGGATTCAAATTTCACACTAAAATATCAGATTTTACAGGTCTCATCACAAATACAGATATTAAAAAGAAAAATAATTTTCAATGTCTAACACAATGTCAATGTCCTATCCCTAGAATAATATACTGGCCACGGCTGTTTGCCAGCAATCTTTTAGTTTTCTCTGACCGTGCTATTTATAGCTATTGTGACAGAGGTCACGTGGTCAACTTCCTAATTGGAAAAAAATGTGGCGGTGTTTACTTTTGATAGGGCTTAATTAATGCTTTTAGGCTATTTTATTATTATAAATACAGGCTTTAATTTTGCGTAAAGCTAGACTAGAAATGTTAGAGTAAATTTTAGAACAAGAACAAACATTTTATCACAATTACAACAGAAGATATAATAGTCTGAAATAGTATAAAATTTACGTTTTTTTTATATTTTGTTATGGTTTGTTTCTAATGCAATTTACACTAAAACGGTCACAATCAACATGCATAACAAATTACAGAAATCAAAAGTAGAAAACCTGCAGAAAATGGATATCAAAGTTTTGTTTTGGTTTCATGCATCAAACATTAATTATTGAAACATTAAATTGCAAGTCCACATTTATTACCTTAAAATAACACACCCAATTGTCCCCAAAACATGAGAGCTAACAATTATCTCAATCATACATCACGATGGTCATGTAAAAATGAGTATGGTCATGAGTAAAACGAAATGTTCAATTTAATAGATAAATAGGTGTATTTAATAAATACATCTATTAAATGATTTCCACACTCTGTTAATTCTATCACTCTCACGCAACTACTGCCATAATTTGCTCTAGCCCCAAAATTTCGCTAAATTATCATTCACACTTCCTTTTTTTTTTATAGGATGAATCTGTACATTCACAGATGGAGAAATTTGTAACAAATGAGTTTCCATTATAAATTTTAATTGTGAAGTTATATTTTTAATACCGCTGGCGCGTCTTTCAATTTTGGAAATAGTGGAATGTACAAATTCTCCTCCTTGCTCTCCATACATGCCCATTCCAAAGCCATGAGTTCTGATCCAGTCTGCGCAATGTTTTTCTAATATGTGCTGTTTAGGAATTGTCTTACTGGGGAATAGCTTTCTGAACAAAGACATATAAGTCTCTATTGATGCTGTTATTGATTCTTTACTAATTGGTTTACTATGTGATATTTTGTTGTGCACTTTCTCAAATGCTTCTTTCAGTGAGTTGAATTGTTCTTGGGCAATAAAAGCTATGTTAGTTATATCTCGTTTGTCTGTAATTTTCAGTGTTTGTGTAATGATTGCTCTTGTAAGATCTTTATAAACTTTTTGTGTGAGATATCTGTGGCAGTGATTCCCTATGAATGCTCTGCTATGATAAGCCTGTGGTATGATTTTGTGTTTGGCTAGTACCTTGTCCAAGTGTGAGCAAACTGGACCAGACCTAGCACACAGATCTTGAAACTGAAGTTTGGCCAGCACATCTTGTGCATTTTCAAGTTTAAATTTAAAACTATCTGTCTCCTCCTTATCCTCACAAAGTTCAATACCTGCCTGAAAAAATTCAATTTTAGCTTCTAATTATTCTGCCTGTTTCCAGTTCCAACCAAATCTCTTCAAGTTCTTAATAGTACTAATGTTTGCATGTATCTCTTGCGGATTCTCAAATATCTTTGCGTCTATTGTATCGGCTACCTGTTCTAGAAGTCTGTGGTGTTTCAAAACAATGCCTAATAAAATATGAAGGTAAGGAGGAGCTACATTTTCAATTTCAATCTCTTACATTGGTTTGTGTAAACAATTATGGTAAAGTGCCACTTGCCTTTTATTCCCTTTCCCATATTTCATATATCTATTGTAATCTCTTATCAACATTGCCAAACTTCTTGGTTTGCAAGTTGTATGCTCTCTGTATGACTTTATTTCCTTGTTTTGCTGGAGACACCACAGACATGGGTATATTCCTTGAGCTCCAGACAAACCAAACATTTTCATCAAAAAGTCATAATCTCCGAATAAGAAAACAACAACTTTTTTACCATCCAACTCTAAATCTTTTAGTGACTCTATCTGTTGTGTGTGTGTGTGTGTGTGTACCTTGTTGTCAGTGTTGTGTATTCCATTCACAGCACAATAAATAAGGCGTTGTATAAAGAACGACCATTTATTAACTCCAATAGAACAGACAAGTTGACAAACAAGATGAATATGTACACCATTACAAACATGATGAGGAACGTCTGTTCCCAGCTGAACTGTCACCCAGCACCAACGGTGTATGAACGTCTGGCTGTTAACGGGTCATGTCAACAACATCCGGTTCGTGCGGTCATTGCACATTACCGCACAAAGCCGATATAGCAGGAACAAAGCTGGCGTTCCGTTCTAAACTTTAACAGTTCCTCCCCAGCAATTAAGAGCTCGGATCGAATCTGACAACTGGTTTTCGTTGTCTTTGAGATCTTCGTGGAGGCACTGCAGCATCCACCACACTTCTGTCTTCTATAACAGGCTCTGGGGCGTCAAACTGTAGATCAGGTGCTGCCTTGGTAACTTGATCCATGATGGCTTTGTTGAGTAAAAAGTCATCATAGCTATCGTCGGAGGGTGGTCTGATCTTCATGAGACTTCCCGGTCTTAACTGATTCTGATGCTTCCGTACATCATGTTGTTACTTAGATGAACTGTATACATCATACGACCGATAGTTCTTATAATGTGACCATGCACTCAAGGATCACCTTTTGAGGAATAGTTCCTTACCCACACAGGGTCTCCAATTCTGAATCTTGATCCTTTAACTTCAGCTGTTTCACTTCTTCGTTCTTGCTGAGGCATTAGCAATGACAATTGTGTTCTTGGCTGACGGCCATGTAACAACTCGGCAGGGGACTTGCCAGTCAAAGAATTTGGTGTTGTCCTGTAAGCGAACAGTAGTTCATCCAGAGCTCGATGTTGTGTCTTCCCTCCCCAGCAAATCTTTGCCATTGAGGTTTTGAAGGTGCGGACAAAGCGTTCTGCCTCTCCATTTGAAGCTGGATGAAATGGAGCCGTCATGAGATGCTCAATTCCATGTAGTGAACAGAACTGTTGAAACTTGACCGAAGTAAACTGTGTTCCATTATCTGAAACAATTGTGCCAGGAAAACCTTCGTGAATTAAGATCTTAGTTAGAGATTTTATTGTTGTCTCAGTTGTCAAGGAATTCATCGCAACAATATATGGATATTTAGAATATGCATCGACAACTACCAGCCATTGTTCATCCATAAAAGGACCTGCAAAATCGATGTGGATTCTCTCCCACGGACGTTCAGCTATTGGCCATGACTGATAATGTTGATGCGGATTACTCTGGTTTGCTCTGCATGCATTACAGTTTACTGATAACGATAGTATGTCCTTGTTAATGGTGGGCCACCAACAATGCCGTCGAGCCAGTTGTTTCATTCGGATTATGCCGAAGTGTGCTTGATGCAGTAAATGAAGGACTTTTTCACGAAGAGAAGTGGGTACAATCACTCGGTTAGACGCAGCCTGCCATAACAGAATGCCTTTGTGAATTGATAAATTAAGGCGCCTTTCAAAATAAGGTTTTATGTCACTGTTATTTCGTGACAGTGATTCTGGCCACCCACTGAGCAAAAAATGTTTGACTTTATGAAGAATCTTATCTTTAGCAGTTTCAGATTCTACCAAAGCAGAGTCCAGTGGAATATCAGCTACGGCATCATCATTTTCCATGCTGACATTATAGCATGATGCTTCAGACTTGTCAAATGCAGGATCTGGTCCCATAGGTAATCTTGACAGTGTGTCCGCATTAGCGTGTTTCATTGTTGGCCTATGTTTGATGACAAAGTTGTATGACATCAATAGAATGGCCCATCGCTGCAGTCGCTGCATGGATAACACAGGCAATTTGTGATCAGGCAAGAAAATAGACAAAAGAGGCTTGTGGTCTGTCTGCAATTCAAAGGGTTTTGTCAGGCCATAGAGATACTGGTGAAATTTCCGTACTCCAAAAATTATTGACAAGCCTTCCTTTTCAATTTGGCTATAGTTTTTTTTCTGCTTCGCTCATGGTCTTGGAAGCAAAAGCTATTGGTCTCTCAGAACCATCTTGGTAACAATGTGATAATAATGCTCCTATTCCATATGAAGATGTGTCTGTAGCAAGTATAATAGGCAGGTTTGGATCAAAATGTACCAATCTAGTTGCTGTTATGATAGCTTTCTTAAGAGCTTGAAAAGCTCTTTCCTGATCTGTGGACCAGAAAAATGGCGTGTCCTTCTTTCTTAATTTATTTAGTGAAGCAGAAAGTTCTGAATAATTATTGAAGAAGACGTAAATGTGTGAAGAAGAAACGTTAAATATCTTCCACTGATCAATGTATGTTATGTGGTTATACTGGTCAACTTCCCAACCTGACACAGCGTTGAATCTACAGGTCATGTTGACATAGAGTGAAGGTGTAAAGTGTCAGTTACCGAATGATGGACTGTTCGGTGAAGTTGACAACTTAGTAATAGTACATTCATACACTCGTATGCAAGTCAATGATGTTTGAACTGCTGTTGACCATTCCATACATTTAATAAGGTGACACACATTCTGACAGCACGAATACAGTCATAGGTACATGTTGACACAGCAAATCATTAGGTACTTGAATAGTAGGTGGCAACATCAGACATATTTCATGTAGCATATAAATACAATGGGCGATATAAGTCAAGCATTCAATGTTCTGGTGGGCTATCGCCTCATACTTCAACTGACTGAACGCATCAGTGAAAATGAATCTGTAAACATCAATAACGGTTCACTGCTCGAACCTTTTCTTGGATAAGTTTTCTTAAGCGGTACATTCATCCAAAGTTCATAGCAACCATGATCAACCACAGTAGTGGGTTTTCCATAATAGGAAGATCTCTGCATCATCGTCCGATAATAAGAGTTGTTTTTCTGTTCTCTTGACAATGATCCGTTGTGATAACAGGAATTCAAAATGACTACCTCCTTGAGTTTCACTCACCCAGGAGGATAAATGATGAGCCGAAATTAATTCAAAATCTGAACATAAATGTTCTCAATGGGTTTCCATACAGTTCTGAAATCTATAAGGTTGCTTCATAAAAGTACATTAGAGCTGTTGAATAACCTGTCATCTTCATCGGCATTCAAACAATCCTAGCTGTACGATGATAAGCTTGCCATCTAGGCCTAGCAAAACAGAGTTCATCAAAACAAAGGGTCTGGTATTACCTTGATTTAGGAATAAACACAATATAGAACATTAGGAGAATCTCTGACCATATGATCTTGCAGAGACACTATCTCCTTCCTAAAAATCATTCACAGAGATCACTTTCAACATCCCTAAAGGACCAGCCCAGAAACACACCGCCATGACATCAGGCAGTTCTCGTCGACACTCCCCGACGCATGCGTAGAAAAGCCTATTCACCCCTTAGCGTCAGACCGAGAAATAGGCCGACATAAAAATACAAAAATATACGATATAAGATCGAATCTTCTTAAATAGACACAGAATACATATATGTCCGGGCCATAAACATTATAAGCAAGGCCAATTTGTTTTCTGGCCATAACAAATGAGAAATGACATAGATCTAGCATTCATACGCCAGATCGATATTCAAGAGAGATCACCCATACAACAAAAGTATAAATTAATCATGGGTAGTCTAACTTTGACCGAGAGAGCATTTCTTTTCATATCAAATAGTCATACTGACATTTGTACGCCGAACAACAGTAATCCGTGCGTCGCATAATTCCACACAAAAGAATATGCGCGCAACAGATTACCACACCCCCCGGGAAAAAAATAAATGGAACATTTTTTTTAAATACATCTAAGAGCAACATACAATTGGCTCACAACGCACGAATAACAATGCGCAGATGATAAGCATTCCAAACAAATATAACGCCTAATGTGAGGCTAAGTCGTCATTTGAAACGACAAGTGAGAATATATCTCAAGATCTCAGAGAAAGTATTTTTCTAAGTATAAATATTTCCAGAGAGGTGTCACCAACGCCTACTACACTACTGGCAATGCCACAATTTATACAATAGTTTATCCAATAATTTCATATTAGATATCTTAAGTTCATGATTACCAAAGAAGAAAACATTAAAAATACCCGGCGGTGAATATACATCAATGAACCGCTAAGTAGTGATACAATCAATATATCATATATTACATATGTGTACATATTTTAATATAGAGAGAAAAAAAACTGTAGTAGAGTTAGACCTGTTAGCAATCTCAGGATCTAACAGTTAGGTGGAATCATGTGGGCATCTAGACAAAATGTCTGCCATCACATTTTCTGAGCCACGGATAGCTCGCACCGAAAAATGAAAAGGCTGAAGAGCAATCGCGTATCGCGTTGATCTCGCGCTCTTCAGATTTTTACTTTGAATAGCTGTAAGAGCTTTCTGGTCAGTTTCCACAATGAAATGCGCGCCAAGAAGAAATCTTTGAAGTTTAAGAATTGACCAAACCATAGCCAATAATTCACGGTCTAGGACCGAGTAATTCTTCTCTGCGGCATTTAGTTTTCGAGAAATATACATCACAGGATGCAGAGATCCAGAGTACTCTTGCATTAGTGCCGCTCCAATCCCTGTGGATGAAGCGTCACTACGAAGAACAAATGTCTTATCTTTAGTAGGTAACACTAAAATAGGTGCAGTAGAAAACATAGTTTTGATATTATCCAAAGAGGATTGACATTCTTGAGTCCAATGGACTATATTAGGAGACCCTTTCTTTAACAAGGAAGAAAGAGGTGCCATGATCGAGGACAGATTCGGAATGAATCGTCCATAAAATTGTATGAGACCTAAGAGACTTCGCACTTGCTTTTTAGTCTTAGGAATAGAAATGTTAAGTATTTTACTTGTATTATGGTCCTCTGTCTTTAGGAAACCATGACCGACACGGTGACCTAAGAAAGCAATTTCGCTAAAACCAATACAGGCTTTAGATGGTTTCGCTGTCAGGTTATGCTCGCGTAAGGTAGACAATAGTTCATTTAACCCTAAATAGTGATCTTCCCAAGTATCACTGAAAAGACAGATGTCATCAAGATATGCAATGACATCTGCGCGATGAGATAAGATCCGACGCATCATGCGTACGAATGTCGCTGGGGCGTTCATAAGGCCGAAAGGCATGAAATTCCATTGGAACAGACCACTAGGTGTCGAAAAAGCAGTAAACGATTTGGCGTGTTCGGATAAAGGAACTTGCCAATATCCCTTAGACAAATCAAGTTTAGTGAAAAAATGAGATTTAGAAAGCCTAGTAAGTAGCTCTTCTAGTAAAGGCATAGGTTCAGCATCAAACTTCGTAACTTGATTCAATTTGCGATAGTCAATGCAAAGACGTATGTTATTGTCTTTTTTCCGAACAATAACCATCGGCGAAGAATATGCGGAAGTGGATGGTTCAATTATTTTTAAATCTATCATTTCATCCAATTCCTTCTCAACCTGTGCTTGAAAATGTATTGGAATAGGATAAGGTCTGACTCTAATAGGATTATGGTCAGTTAGAATAATGTCATGTTCAATGACATGAGTTTGTCCAGGAATGTCAGTAAGGACATCCTGAAATGTTTGTAACATAACCGAAACTTGTCGCTGTTCTCCTAGAGATAAATCGGGAGAAACAGTAACATTTTTCCAGGATTCACTAGAATGAAGTGGAATCATCGGAAGCGAAAGATTAACATCCGAAAAACTTGTTTCCTCATCCTGTATTATGGACAGTGATGAGTAATGACCATGTTGGACTGGTGAATCGTCCGTTGCCTGGAAAATAGGCTGCAAATAATCAGGACGTTCATGGAATTCCGTAAGCATATTGATGTGGAAGGTTTTATGCTTTCCATCAATATCGACAATGTAGTCAACATCGGAAATTTTCGAGATTATATCGTACGGACCTTTCCGAGAAATAAGAAGTCTATTTTCCCTACAAGGTAGCAAAACAAATGCTTTGTCACCAGGACAAAGTTGTCGTAAGGTTCTTTTCTTATTGGCAAATTGTCTTGCCTTCTGTTTAGCAAATTCAGAAGAAGAAGTTGCCAATTTGCATGCTTCGATAATCTTTTGTCTCAGCGCGATGACATATTCGTAAGAAGATTTTGTGTCATCGGTAATATTATCAGCGGTTATGAGATCATGAAGCAAAGACATAGGGCCGCGCGGGCGCGCCAAAGACAAGTTCAAAGGGAGAAAATCCTGTATGTTCGTTGGGGAACTCTCTGTAAGCGAAGAGGGCCGCAGGTAAAACCCTGTCCCAATCTTGAGGATGATCCTCAGTTATTTTCCCTATTAAGTTCTTAAGTGTTCTATTTAGCCGTTCGACCATCCCATTGGACATAGGATGATAGATACTACTCAAAGATCTCTCTATCTGCAGAGTAGACATTACTTGAGACATGGTATCCGATATCAGTTGGGTGCCATGATCTGATAATATTTCTCCGGGGAATCCCAGACGAGAAAATATAAGCCAAAGAGCATCTGCAATGTCAGCAGTAGTAATGCTCTTCAGAGGAATAGCCTCTGGCCAACGTGTGCACATGTCCACACACGTTAAGATAAACTGATGTCCTCTAGCAGATTTGATCTTAAATGGACCAATGATGTCTATCGCCATTTTCTGAAATGGCCGAATAGGAATGTCTGCAGCCTGAATAGGTGCAGCATAGCGTGGACCTTTGGATTTGACTTCTTGACATACTTTACAAGATCGACAATAAATCTGTATGTCTTTGTTTACAAAAGGCCAAAAGAAAGATGCAAGAACTCTGGATTTAGTACGGGAAAAACCCATATGTCCAGCACACTGAGAGTCGTGTGCGTGTTGTAAAATTTTAACTCTCATATTTTTGGGCACAAGAATTTGAGAATGAATGGACTTAGTTGAGTCTTGTACCATATGTACAAGTACGCCATTCTTCATTGTAATCCAAGATTTACGCTTTGTATCTTTATTTGGATCACCTTTTGTTGCTAGCGTGAAGAATTTCTTTAGAGTCGGATCCTCTTCTTGCTGTTTTATGAACGAGTCACGAGAAATTACCAAGGGATCATCTTGGTCATGCACTTCATTATCTTCAGTAGGTGAAGAGACATGCGTGCGCATCTCCTGTAAAGAAAGGAGTAGCAATCCTAATGATAGCAGTAGAGTATTTCTCTAAGGTGCCGCCAAATGTCACACATTTGACTACTTTTCCAGTGGCGCGAGAAGGATCTACAAGTGACTGCCTAACACCAATTGTGGTGCATCCAGAATCAAAAAGAATTGAGACTGGAGTACCATCTACTAAACCTCTATTCAAGACAAGAGAACCTCTTCCATCATGCGCGATTGACGCAGGAAGAGCGAGAAGAGAGTGCCCACAACTTAAAGTAGACACAGTAGTTGGCTCGAATAATGTCTTGCATTGGGAACACTGAGATGCTCTACCAAAATCAAAAGCAGAACATCCCACACCATTAGAGTCTTTATTATCATTAGTCTGCTTACCGGCTTCATGGGACTCTTGCTGAGCAGAGTTAGCCTGGTAATGTGATTTATGTCTTTTGTATTGTGATCTACCTCGATTATTATTGCCCCTGTAATCATTATTGTTTCCTCTATTGTAACCCCTATTTGGGTTTGAGTCATAATTCTCATGGTTACCATTATCATATTCATTATAATGAGTATCTCTATAATTATGATCTTGTTGTCTCCATGATGGATAACTTGGATAGTTCCTATAATGACTTCCTCTGCGGAAGTTCCTATAATTATGACCACCTCTGAATCGAGGGCTGTCGGCTTGTCTCCAGTTCTTCACAGAAGAACTCTGAAATGATTGGTTACCTTGGTTTTGATAACTATTATGGTTACCTTGGTTTTGATACCTATCATGGTTACCTTTTTTATCAAATCTGTTTTGTGGTCCCTGAAATTTGTGTGAATAATTAGGGTTGTATGGTGTTGCTGAAGCAACTGGCATACTTTCCTTAACCTTAGCATTGCTAAAAGCTACGTCCGGATGTGCCGTGACGTATTGGGTACAATATTCTTCCATTTCTTTTAGTGTCTTGGGTTTACGCTCATGTAAGAATTCAAGGAATGGTTTACTTATGCTTGACATAATCTTGTCTCTGAGCAACAAGTCCATAAGTGCTTCATATGTCTTTTCTATTTTGGACAGCTCAATCCAACGATTAAATGTAAGACGTGTCCTTGCAATGAATTCTGAGAATTCTACCCCTGATTCAGGTACCATTTTCTTAAACAAAATACGGTAACCTTCCTCAGTTAATTGATATTTTTTTCAATAAAGCTGCCCTAATAACATCATAATTATCCTTGTCAGTCTCTTCAACCAAACTTAAACTAGTCAGAGAATCACCTTTCAAATTTTCTGATAACTGGTTAGCATATTGTGATTTATCCACATTATGAGCTCGACAAGAGCATTCAAATCTATCCAGCCAGAATGTTATGTCATCACTGGAAGGATTGAACGCTGGTACCTTGACCTTGTAAGTAAAGGGTTTACCATTACCACTAGATGACTGATTAACATTACTCATATTTGTCAATTTCAATTTTTCTAACTCAAATTGTAACAGTTTTTCCTCGTGTTCTCTTTTTGCTTTTCTCTCCTCGGCTTCAGCTTCTCTGTCTAATCTCTTTTGTTCAACTTCTCTGTCTAATCTCTTTTGTTCAACTTCTCTGTCTAATCTCTTTTGTTCAGCTTCACTGTCTAATCTCTTTTGTTCAGCTTCTCTGTCTAATCTCTTCTGATCAGCTTCCAATCTTTTTTCTTCTATTTGAAGCTTTCTCTCCTCAGCAGCAGCTTTTCTCTCCTCAGCTTGCATCTGCAATCTTAAATTCTCAGCATCTATCTTCTTTTGTTCAACTTCTGCCTTCCATTTATTTTCCTCTGTTTGCTTCTTTTCTTCCGACTTTAATACCATGGCAAATTGAGCAGTTGCAAACTCCTCTAATTCCTTACCAGTCTTATCAAG
The DNA here is from genome assembly GCA_024509875.1 of Oreohelix idahoensis. Classification (NCBI taxonomy): domain Eukaryota; kingdom Metazoa; phylum Mollusca; class Gastropoda; order Stylommatophora; family Oreohelicidae; genus Oreohelix; species Oreohelix idahoensis. The sequence goes on from JAMPIV010003736.1 coordinate 65,294, forward strand.
GGATTTCCCTTGTGCAATGAAGAAATCTAATGTAGACATGATGTCTGACAAAGATACTAATTACTTGAAATAATAATAATGTAATATATATTTCAAAGTAATATAGTCACAAGTTCTTAATACTTGATTAATCAGCTCACTATCCCAATCTCTGTGGGAGACAAGCCTTACAAAGGTCTTGTATATTTCCTTGTACAACAATAATAATAATAAAGTACTGGTCTATACTATAACATACGTGTACTCAAATATACCTCATATCATATGTCAACCAAAGACATTAACAATGGACAAGCATAAAAGACAATATGAAAACTATTGCAGAAATCAACTAAGTCAAATAGAGAAATCAATGAAAATAATCACAGAATCTGTGATGATAACTGCAATAGAATCAACAAAACAAATAACGCTACAGTGTATAAACATAAAGGTAAAGAACTGAATGATAGGAAAGGGTAGACCTACTAATATACAAACAAATCAAAACAAAACTAAAGAAAGCGAAAAATAACGAAAACAAAACTGCACATATCGTCACAGCTAACAAAAAATAGCAACAGATGTTGCAAGCAAATTTTCAATTAAGAAAATTGCCCCCTACAGTATGCTAATATAAGACCAATATTACTCGGTATACCTTATACTAGTCACCACCCAACCAGGCCCGCAGACATATAGACAACTATTACATATAAACAGATAACATGTAAACATAAATACATATAGCATACAATATATATATATATATATATATCATGAATAGAATGTGTTGTGGATAGAGTGTTGTAGAGAAGGCTCAGTTTCCAATCAAAATAACTTGCCACTTTATTAAATAATAGATTTGTTTTCTAAACTATTACACTGTTCAATTTTTTTGAGCACACTGGAAGATCCACCGATGAAATATATGCACTTCTCAATAGTACTGCATTTCCTGCTAACACGGTCAACTATTCACTTGATCCAAGTGTTCTGTTTAATACTGCCTGTACGGAGAAAAATGTCACCAGCGGCGACCTAGATACTGCATACACTTGCTAGAACAGGTCAAGCTGACATCGACTGTACTACTGGTGTTGTTGTGTGTCATATGTGGCCAAAAGAACGTTCTGGTAACAATAGTTGACTTCTCAAGATGTATACTGTGCAGGTTGGACCCAGGAATCTGGCCTACCACTGAAGAAGTTCTTACAGTTTAATAGGGGACGTACACTTCGACAGCACGGATACAGTCATAGGTACATGTTGACACAGCAAATCATTAGGTACTTGAATAGTAGGTGGCAACATCAGACATATTTCATGTAGCATATAAATACAATGGGCGATTTAAGTCAAGCATTCAATGTTCTGGTGGGCTATCGCCTCATACTTCAACTGACTGAACGTGTCAGTGAAAATGAATCTGTAAACATCAATAACGGTTCACTGCTCGAACCTTTTCTTGGATAAGTTTTCTTAAGCGGTACATTCATCCAAAGTTCATAGCAATCATGATCAACCACAGTAGTGGGTTTTCCATAATAGGAAGATCTCTGCATCATCGTCCGATAATAAGAGTTGTTTTTCTGTTCTCTTGACAATGATGATATTAAGACAATTAAATTCCCCTCTGAATGTTATTTTTACAAAGTCATTTCAAGATGAGGGGACATAATGTTGAGCTCAGCTGGCCAAATCAGCTTATCTTGCGTGATGGCGGCAGGGAAAGACTCCTCTGCTCGAATTCTCCTCTGGGCTCTGGAGACACCTCACTGATAGCTAAATGGACCAAGGAGTATGCTGTCCGACTCTGGATTCAGCAAAGCTCTGACCAGGTGCTGCTCAATACCATCAAGACCACGGTCCCTGAAAACAAGAAGGATGTACCTTCTACTTCATAACTAATTGATACTCTAGTTCTACACTGAGCACAATACATCACAAACATTGAGTTCAGAGCGTTAGGCCAACTGTCAGCATCATCTGAAATACTTTATACCAGTATTAACCTCCTTAATGGTTACTACGCCTCTGCACTTCCAGCATTATTTCTTTCTAGTCAATCATCTAGGTGTCAGTGTACTGTTTGGCCATTCCATGCCGTTTTACTTTCCTCCGACACCTTCTGTTCAGGCTGGAGCATTATAGGCTTTACATCATGTTTGCCACTGAACTACACATATATACAGGCATAAATTAACAATTCACATTCAATTTTCATTAAAAGATACTGAATGTTTCAAGCTTACCACAATTCATGGAAATAAACACAGATACGTTGACTAGCAATGAATTCTGGCACAAATACTGGCACAAATTCCCATCTGCTTATGTTCCAGGCTTTTATTTAGCAAAATATGAGCTGGCTTCAACGCACTGTTGCTTTATCAAGCTTATTTAAACAAGTGGTTTCGAACTAACGCTCCTAAGTGATTATATCAGCGAGTCTAGCCAATGAGGCCACGTTTCGACAAGTGTTTGAAAAAATGTTACCTTCCCCCGTCTCCCCTAACAACGAAAGATAGTATTTATAGCCCGACCAATCGTGGTTAGTCTTTCATTTGTTGCGCTCCAATCAATTTGGAGTTTACATGGTAGGCTATGTCTGTAACGTAAGGTTTTTTTCAAACACGTTATAAAAAAATTTTATGAGCAGAAATGATTTTATCTTGTCAGGCATCCCCACTATTTTATTTTGGTTATAATTTATTAATTCCTGGACTATTTGCGTAACGATTTACATATTCTTTGTCAGCAAGCCCTAAGGAACCCAAATATACAAATTTAAAAGAGCTAAGTGGCTGCGTTCAAAATATGCAATTTCTTCTACCTCCTGTTTCGAAGATGTGCTGTCTGGGTACTGTAATGTTTTCAAACGTAAACCCATCTATTGTTATCTTTCCTAATAAGAGTTTTTCAGGATTTAAAAACCTAACTCTGGGAAGGGTAGTGAATTTATCACTGTCCGTCTGAAAAAAAAGTTAGTGCATGTGGCCTTACACGCGTGATAGTAGTAATTGTGTATCGTGCGACGCGTGGTTTAATTTTGCATGCGTTCCTGATTTCATTCGCCCCTCTCTCTCTTTTTCTATTTGAGTCCATCTGTTCGTTCGTTTTGGTAACGTAATATAATTAATGTTAGGATTAATTTAGGTCATTACGCAGTGCCTCTCAATGTTTTTCCAAGAAATACAGCACACGTTTTCATTGAAGAAAGCGGGTAATAATACAGTAAGCTTTTATATCAACGTGAAAGCGTTACAATTTGCAGACGAAGCAGAAAACAAGGGGGATTTCGAGTACATTCTTTGTGACAGCACTGTTATTTTTCCATTGCTCTTCTCTTTATTAATTTTATTTGTTAGGCTTCATATTTACCTAATAATTTATATATGTGGATTAGAATATTCCACGACACCTCCTTGAGTTTCACTCACCCAGGAGGATAAATGATGAGCCGAAATTAATTCAAAATCTGAACATAAATGTTCTCAATGGGTTTCCATACAGTTCTGAAATCTATAAGGTTGCTTCATGAAAGTACATTAGAGCTGTTGAATAACCTGTCATCTTCATCGGCATTCAAACAATCCTAGCTGTACGATGATAAGCTTGCCATCTAGGCCTAGCAAAACAGAGTTCATCAAAACAAAGGGTCTGGTATTACCTTGATTTAGGAATAAACACAATATAGAACATTAGGAGAATCTCTGACCATATGATCTTGCAGAGACACTATCTCCTTCCTAAAAATCATTCACAGAGATCACTTTCAACATCCCTAAAGGACCAGCCCAGAAACACACCGCCATGACATCAGGCAGTTCTCGTCGACACTCCCCGACGCATGCGTAGAAAAGCCTATTCACCCCTTAGCGTCAGACCGAGAAATAGGCCGACATAAAAATACAAAAATATACGATATAAGACCGAATCTTCTTAAATAGACACGGAATACATATATGTCCGGGCCATAAACATTATAAGCAAGGCCAATTTGTTTTCTGGCCATAACAAATGAGAAATGACATAGATCTAGCATTCATACGCCAGATCGATATTCAAGAGAGATCACCCATACAACAAAAGTATAAATTAATCATGGGTAGTCTAACTTTGACCGAGAGAGCATTTCTTTTCATATCAAATAGTCATACTGACATTTGTACGCATACCAACAGTAATCCGTGCGTCGCATAATTCCACACAAAAGAATATGCGCGCAACAATTATCAATGTACTTATGATAATAATTTATTTTCCCCAAGAAGGACTGGAGTTGTGTTAAGTTTTCTGGGCGGGGTAGCTGTTTGATAGCTTCGATGCCAGAGTCTTATGGTCGTATTCCTTCATCAGAAATAATGTTACCTAGGTACTCAACCTCAGGTTTGAAGAATTCATATTTGGACCAATTACACTGAAGTCCATGCTGTTCTAACCGCGTCAGAAGTTCTTCAAGTGTTTGCAAATGTTCATCATCTGACCTTCCTGTTATGATGATATCATCCAGATAGTTTGCACAACCATTGAGATCTGTGGTTATCTGTTCTATAAAGCGCTGAAAAATAGCAGGAGCGCTCGAGATGCCAAATGCAAGTCTTTGGTACTGGTACAGTCCATGCTGCGTATTGATAACAGCTAGATTCTTCGATTCTTCATCCCGTTCAATTTGAAGGTAAGCATCAGACAGATCTAATTTGGAAAACTTTTTTCCATTTTGAAGTTTATGAAATAACTCTTCTGGTCTTGGTAAAGGATACTGTTGAACTTGAAGATGGGAATTGATAGTAACTTTAAAGTCTCCACAGATTCGAACAGTGCCGTTAGACTTTGGAACTACCACTATCGGTGCAGCCCAACTGCTTGTCTGAATTGGTTTAATGATACCAAGCTCCTCCAATCTTTGTATTTCTTTTTTTACTGCATCCTTCTGAGCAAAAGGAACTGGTCTAGGCTTGTGGAACCTTGGGATTGCCCCTTGACGTAGCTGTAAATGTGTCTTAAAAGTCCTGCATGTGCCTAGTCCATCTGAGAATACCTTAGGAAATCTAGAACAAAGATGGTTCACCTTAGATAATGCTTCTGATGCATGGACAGGTTCCACCATATTGACAATTTCAGGTGGCAGACTATTGTCCTCTGTGATTTTAAAACCAAATGCCTTGAACCACGGGGCGCCAAACAGATTCATGCCTTCTTGTGTATCAGCCACTAATAATCGAAGTGTTCGAACTTTATCTCCTAATCTCACTTCTACGTTTGTCCAACCCTTCAGTGGTATGTTCACAGCGCCATAACCCTTGACTTGTGAGTTAACGGACTGTAATCTCGGCATACCTATCTGCTCATAACCCTTCAAGCCTACCATGCCACAAGTGCATCCTGTGTCAAGCAGAAATTTCACTGGGTGGTTATTCACAAGAACATTGATGTAAAATTTATTCTTCTGTTCTTCAATGCTGACAGTGTTTACATCTTCAGACTCACCCCTCCTTGACCTACTAGTAAACTTGTCTAGACTAGCACTTCGACGTGAGTTGTTTACATGCGTAGTGCCTGTAGTTTTCACTGAAGCACAGACGGATGAAATGTGTCCAATTTTTCCACAAAGATTGCATCGAGACTGTCTGTACTTGCAATCTGATCGTTCGTGTTTGCTATGACATGAAGGACAAGACTTCAGTTTGTTTAATCTCAAGCTCTGTGACTTGCTTCTGTCTGTAGCTTTTCTATCCAATGACGTGGCACGCTTTTGTTTATAAAAAGGTTTCATAACATTAATGTCTGAAGATACAGGTTTCTCATCTCCTCTTAAAGTTTCACTTGCAGCCAAAGTTGTTTCATATAATGCTGCTATCTGAGCTATCTTCTCAAGGGATGGATTTTCTTCTGACAATGCAGATCTTCTTATAAATTCATGCGGCGTGAATTGAAGAACCATGTCTCTAATATGTTTTTCTACTAGTGACTGTCCACAACCGTTCTTTGGGCATAAAAATCTACAGTCAGTCGATAGACCATGAAGTTCAGCAATCCACTGCGCATATGACTGATCTGGTTTCTTCCTGGATTGCCAAAATTTATGACGAGCAATGATCAGATGTGTTGAATGTCGGAAGTGTGTTGTCAGCTTAGATGTCAGTTCTGTGAATGTAAATTTGGATAGATCTTCTGTTCCACATATCTTCTGCGTTAGCTGATATAAAGATGAGCCAATCCAAGAAAGGAAATAGTGCCTTTTTATCAGGTCATCTGTTTGCTGATGAGCATCAAAATGATGATTTAGTCGCTTAAGATAAATGTCCCATTTATCCTGTTCTAGCTTAAATTCAGGGAATGCAGGAATGTGTTCTTTGATTGGTGTAGAATGTGGTGCCAATGCTCCATCTGAGCTGCTGCTAGTGGTTTGCCTCTGCAACAGGAGATCTAATATTTTTCTTTGGTCTTCACTTTGCTGTTTCATTTGTTCATTTTGCTGTTTCATTTGTTCCATGAACAATTTAAGCAACAGGGTCATTTCTGATGCTTGCTCTGCCATACTGTAAAATTGCTTAGCTCTTAGTATACGAGCGGCCTTCTAGAGAGGCCGATGATCGATCCCCGTCAATAGCAAAAATTTATAGCTGAATGCATGTTTCAAACCACTGATCAATTTAGTTACGTGCATGATGTAGGGGTTTCATTTCTTCACATTTTGATATATAACACTTATGTTATCTTTATAAATAAATTATTTATTGCAAAATCTGTAATGGTAGTCATGAAAGGCAGCTCGTATACTAAGAGTTAATATGGAGAACCAGTATTAACTTTGAAACCGTGAAGCGTGAATTGGCGGGGAAAATGTGAACGTAAGGATAAAATACTGCAACCTGGAAAATGTCCGTGCTACAAAGTTCTTATTACTATAAGCTTGTGTGTATGTAGCGACAACGACGTGTCAGAGCTTTAGTAAAGATCTTAGAGATTACCTTGGTTATATGTTCACTTGACCACTTACGTAGATTAGGATTTCGTGACGAAATATTCCCACAGCAGTTCGTTATTCTCGTCGCCAGTGTTGTGTGTGTGTGTGTGTACCTTGTTGTCAGTGTTGTGCATTCCATTCACAGCACAATAAATAAGGCGTTGTATAAAGAACGACCATTTATTAACTCCAATAGAACAGACAAGTTGACAAACAAGATGAATATGTACACCATTACAAACATGACGAGGAATGTCTGTTCCCAGCTGAACTGTCACCCAGCACCAACGGTGTATGAACGTCTGGCTGTTAACGGGTCATGTCGACAACATCCGGTTCGTGCGGTCATCGCACATTACCGCACAAAGTTGATATAGCAGGAACGAAGCTGGCGTTCCGTTCTAAACTTTAACACTATCTGAGCTTTCATGCCATTCATAAATATTTCTAAATTATCATATGTATCTCTGACTCTAGCCATTGATAAAAGGATGGTATTAGATTTAGAATTTGGTTTCTCTAAATTTACTACCTGCATTGTAACTTTGAATAAAAGAAGATATACAAACAGTTACTTAGAATTCTTTGGCAGCCGTTGTGTGCACAGGATTATCTACCAAAGAACACTAATGGAACAGTCCTTATCTCACACACAATAAAAATAGACATTCATATTATAAATACAAGATTAACAAGACTTGAAAGATAGATCAAAGTATTGTGGAAGTAATCTATCTATAGCTTTACATGTTTTCTGACGCTTATATACGCAGCTAAATATCATTATAAATGAATGAAGATGCAAAAACAGATGGTGCTTTACAAAAAGTTATTTTTTTACAACCTTATTTAAGATTTGCGAGTATCAGGAATGCGTTTACAGTGATTTAAATGTTATAAAATCTGGTGACAATATGCTTGTTCTTGTAATGCCAAACTCACAAAACTGACTACCACACATTCTCAAGATATGAAACCAAAAAAAAAAGTATGTGGAAATAATCTTTAGCTTCCCTTCGAGAAGTCTTTATAATTATAAACTCAAACGAATGGGCCAATTTTTAGATATTAATTTAATAAAAACATTACTTATTTTATGAATTTCCTCAAATGATGATGCTGTTTTCAAAAGTCTGTAACTCCGTCTAAACTAATTTCAAACAAATAAAAATGCAATCAAAAATAGAACACAGAACAAAGTTATAGTACACAAAAGAATTTTAGCGCTGTGTTTATCCAGAACGAGTGTGTAATGATTTATATTTTACTGATTTTACACACACATCAGCTGATTTTCTCCGCCAAAACCCTCAGTAGTTTTTTACGGTGCATATGAAAATTTTATACCCGGTGTCAGAATTCCGGTCACCGAAACTAAAAGATCGCTTGGGTATAAGGCACAAACAGCCGTGTGGTTTCTATCAGCTCTTAGTTCTTTTCATCAGAGATCAGAAGGGGTTTTAGCAGTACTTAAATCCCATCTACAAGCATGATTTTCTCACAAATGTCACTATAACAAATGTCACAAAAAGGATTAAAATTAATTACGCTGATTTGAGTCGCTGTGTATCCATGACATTATCCACATCCATTCTGATTTTGTATCCTACATGTGCTGGGATAGCTGACACTGCCTGCCTTTGCTTCCGACCATCAGAACTGGTATTACCATTTATTTCTTCCATATTGAGAAAAACAATTCCTGCAATTAAGACAATGCAAGATTATTACAAGTACAATAAAAAAAAAAAAAAGGTTTCTTCAAAGTTCAGTGTGACTAAACACAGTATGTCAAAACAATAATATTATTTGAAAATAAATGATCTTGTGAACAATCAAAAGTTTTAGTGAATAAATATTTGGATACTGATAAGTCTTGTCTTCCTGAAGGCTACACTAGTCTTGTCTTCCTGAAGGCTACACTAGTCTTGTCTTCCTGAAGGCTACACTAGTCTGCAGAATGAAGTCAGTAATAAACTTGCCTGCAAAGAAAGTCTTGCTCTGACTCAGTCTGTATGCTTCTTGCTCTAGTTCACTTTCAGATCTGACAGGTTGAAATCTGTTTGTGACAATACAGGAGCTGTAGTTTGCAACAACTTCTGCAGCTTTCTGTAGTGCACTCAGCTGATGTTTATCAAAGTTATTGGCCTGGAGAGCATCTAGACCAGAAATCAGTGTCTGTGCTTTGATTCCTGCAGTGGCCTCCAGCAGACCCCTGATAAAGTCATTTTCCAGAGCATCCTTAAGAAAATTTTAATTTCAAATATAAAGCATCCATAAAACTATCAGGTTAGATAATAATGTGTAAACTATGCTGATCAATTTAGCGATACATGCAATTATCACTGTTCTAACATACAGCTACAATTATGTGGTAAAGGCACTTGATATGGAAAAAAGCTAAAATTTAATAGTACATGCAGTTATGTGCTGATCTGTACATAGATAGAATTTAGTGGAACATGCAGTTCTGTGCTGATCTGTACATAGCTAGAATTTAGTGGAACATGCTGTTCTGTGCTGATATGTATGAACTGGAATTTGGTGGAAATTAATTATTGTGTTTTCATTTGGTGGCATATTTTAAATAAAGACACTTTCTTCTTGTATTCATTCTATTGCTAATGTCATAACAGCACAGTTATCTAGCAATATATTAATTAAAAAAGACAATGGTATGGAATCAGTTTTACAAATTAACGGTACACAGGAAACACAGGACATTTCTAGTAGTATTTGAGTCCATAACATTAACTCAGACATAGCAAAGTGTCATGTTAATATTTTTTGAAGTATTAGGTAGTTGGGAAGGATAATTGAACAAGCTCTGCCATTTTGTACGAACGCTTCTGAACTCGACTCATAACCAAATCGCTTCGAGACACTGTAAAATTCCATCAAGAAACGAAAATGCAAACAGACCTAACCCCAACTCCCTCCCCTCACTCTGCACCACCCACCCTCCTGAACCCTAACCAGCAGCCTTCCCCTAAAAAAAATTGTCGTCAAGAAACAAATATGCAAACACAGACCTAACCTCAACCCCCTACCCCTGCTCTACACCAGTGCCGCCTCCCCCAGTTGGCACCCTCTCCCACTCCCTTCCCCTAAAAATATCAAAAATTGCCCCAACTATATACCTTTGCTTTTACATACGTTATCTCATATATAACCGTATAAATTCCGCAATTATGTATATTGTACGTAATCATAGCCACTTGCCCAAAACAGACCCAAATGGCAGCCTCCAGTTCACTGTCCTTTCCATCAGCTAAAGTATTAATAAAGACTTGTATCACATCAGATTGATGTTTAGATGTTAAATATGCACACATGTGTTGATGGTGCTGGGCAGTATGATATAATACTTGTAATTATAAAAAAGAATAAAAGACATATTAGATGGACAGATAAACCTACCCTTAGGTCCTCTGCCCCACTGGTTGCGTTCACCATCACCATTAGACTGGGTGTTTCTTTAGCCCAGATTCTTGCCACTCTGCCCACTTCATTCAAAAGGTAAAATAATTTATTTGCCTGTGGATAAAATTTCACTTTATTTTTAGAATCCCTTTAAATAATTATGAAGATTATGATAATCATAATAATAAGAAGAAAATAAAAATTACACATGGAGTGATAAAAATGAAAATTACACATGGAGTGATAAAAATGAAAATTATACATGGAGTGATAAAAATGAAAATTACACTTGGAGTGATAAAAATGAAAATTATACATGGAGTGATAAAAATGAAAATTACACGGAGTGATCAAAATGAAAATTACTCACGGAGTGATAAAAATGAAAATTACACACGGAGTGATTAAAATAAAAATTACACATGGAGTGATAAAACTGAAAATTATACATGGAGTGATAAAAATTAGAATTACATATGGAGATTAAAAAATAAAAATTACACATGGAGTGATAAAATGAAAATTACACATGGAGTGATAAAAATAAAAATTATACATGGAGTGATAATAATGAAAATTACACATGGAGTGATAAAAATGAGAATTACATATGGAGTGATAAAAATGAGAATTACATATGGAGATTAACTCTTTGACTCCAGACCAACGCTCTGAGCGTTGCAAAATTCAACGCGCCGTGCCAGAGCAACGCTCAGAGCGTGGTTTTTAGTTTATCACGAATAAATCCTAAAAATCATCCGTTTAATGCAGTTCATATTTTAAAACTCATAGAATGATTTCCGCTACTATTTAAACAGCTAATCTGACTGTAGTTAAGCAGCACATGTGCGAGTTTTGATGTTATTATCACAATTTTTGTGACGATTCGCGTGTTTGCATTTTTCGTTGTTATTGCTAGAGAAATATGTCACGCTTTATATTTACATTTTCTAAGTCCCCTAAGCAAATAATTGTATCAAACTACTTTGAAACATTGCTGACATTGATGATGATTGTTTGGTAGTCACGGTTCGTTGTCAAAATACGGAATCTGTGCAGAAAAGCTAGACACACTAGATTTAGTTGATGAGTGGGCGTAGTCATATTCTGGCCGATCAAAAAGCAAAAAAACTAGACCTACCGTAACATCTAATCACTAGTTCTTCGTAGAAGATGAAGCTAGGGATACTATTAAAACATTAAACAAGAGTAAAAAAGTTTTTATATGAAGTTATTATTCTTTATTTGTTTGAAAATTACGTAATGCATGATTGCATAATTTATTTTTTTCTTACAAGGGACCAGAGCCGGATTAACGTAGTAGCACAAGTAGCATATGCTACGGGCCCCGCGCTTTTAGGGGCCCCGCGCAAATAAATATGTACATAATTTTTTGGTCATCTAATACGAGCGTTAAACTAATGATCTTGTGACTTATGCCATCTTTAGCGCCTTTTCATTTGGTGTCACGAAATTGTGAGAGAAAGAGCATAAGAGGGTGACTTAGTGTGACTCTTCATTATTTTTATCTTAACTGTTTGCGGACGGAAGCCATTTAAGTGGCGTAGAAAATTTGGTCACGTTTGGACGGAAGCCACTTTTTTGGCTCTAGGCGACTGCCCATCTAATTTTGTTTCGTTCTTTGTGAAATGAATTTGCATTAACAATAAAAACTAGAATTTAGGAAACGGAAAATTCCTGTTTTAATTGAGGTATACGGCGTGCTCGCACTCTCTTTCGATCTTGATTAAAATGTCTTGATTTGTAAGGTTAGAAAACTCAAAAAATGAGCAGTAGACACAGAGATATTGGACGTAATTATGCTTCTGGAAGTGAAAAACGTAAAGCGAAGGAAGAAAAAGAAAGAAAAGAGATCAACTTGTGATATCAAAAACACGTAAGCTGACAGAATATTTTGATGTTCATGGTGGTGGTACTCTAACCGCTGAAGCTGGAAGTACAGGAACAACTAGTACTAGTGCAGGCTGTGCAGCAGAAAACATACAGCAAAACCCAGTATACACTGAGTCTGAATGTGAAAGAATAAGTGAAACGAAGAAGTACTCTAATGATATTGGTGAGTGGCCGAACAATATAGATGACTGAGCGTGAATATTGGATATCCAAGGGAAGTGAAAAATGTCAACATTTGATAGTGCCTTTTTTGATCCGTGCGATTTTATGACACTGAAAAGAAAACTCGATAGGCCTACTGTCAGAAGTCTTATTTTACACATATTCATAAACTTACAGACAAGCAACATGCAAGAAAATGGTTATGCTATTCAGAAAGTAAAGGGCGCCTATTCTGTTTCCCATGCAAGCTTATGAGTTCAGAATGTTCATCAAAGTTTACTGTGGAAGGGTTTAATGACTGGAAAAATGCAAGCAATCTATTGCGTCGACATGAAGAAAGCTCCTCACATAGACAAGCTTTAATGTCACTGTTGATGAGTAAAAACAAAGGTGAACGTGTCGATTCCCAACTTGTGAAACAAATGGACATTCAAGAAAAGTATTGGCACAAACTTCTAGAGCGAATAATTGAAGTTGTGAAGTTTTTAGCAGAACGAGGCCTTTCATTTCGTGGCAGTGATGAAATTGTTGGGTCCCCTTATAACGTAAATTACTGGCCAAGTTTGACCCTTTTCTGGCAGAGCATATAAGTACTCATGCACACAAAGGATTTGGACATACATCATATCTATCTAAAACAACGTGTGAGGAATTCATCAATCTGATTGGATCCAGCATACTGGATCACATTCTCTGTGAAGTGAAGAAATACAAGTATTATTCCGTTTCATTGGATTCTACTCCAGATATATCTAATATGGACCAGCTGACTTTGACTCTGCGCTATGTTTTGCCATCTGGACCAGTTGAAAGATTTGTGACATTTTTGGATATGGAAGGTCATAGTGCTGAACAGTTTACTAAAAGTCTACTTAATTTTTTAAAGGCAAATGACATTGATATTAAAGACTGCCGTGGTCAAAGTTATGACAACGCCAGCAACATGAGTGGCAAGTTTATAGGATTACATGCACAAATTAATTGATAATGATAATTACTTAGCAAATTAAAAATGTATGTGTTCAAATATATTTGTGTTGTTTTATTGTTTTTTTTTTTTAAAATATAGGGCCCCTTTCTTAACATATGCTACAGGCCCCGCACTAGCTTAATCCGGCCCTGCAAGGGACCACAGAAAAACTGGTGTGAATAACACTAAATGTACTAATTGTGGCCATAAGCATGTTTTTTTTTGCTTTGTATATGGATTAACTTGATGTTTGAAGACTAAAAAGAACGTTTTATTGTCTGCAACAGTAATTTGTCTTTGGTAAGATCGTATTCTACAGTTAACTTTTTAGTGTTTTTCAATTTTACATGCAAAATGTTTTAAGTATAACGAACACACTTGTGTTAATACTACCAAAGACATTATATATTACAATTCTCTATCCATTTCCCTACAGTTTGGTATATAATAAGTACATGTTCACAGAAAAAGATTAACATAAAATTTACACTAAAAGTCAGTACACTTCACCGTTTAGAATTCTTCAAAAAATAATTATGGCACAGGGTGGAAAATAATTATGGAGTCAAAGAGTTAAAAAGTAAAAATTATACATGGAGTGATAAAGATGAAAATTACAAATGGAGTGATAAAAATGAAAATTATGCATAGAGTAATAAAAATGAAAATTATACATGAAGTGATAAAAATGAAAATTACATATGGAGTGATAAAAATACAAATTATACATGGAGTGATAATAATGAAAATTACACATGGAGTGATAAAAATTATACATGGAGTGATAAACATGAAAATTACAAATGGAGTGATAAAAATGAAAATCACATATGTAGTGACAAAAATGAAAATTATACAAGGAGTGATAACAATGAAAAACATATGGAGTGATAAAAATACAAATTATACATGGAGTGATAAAAATGAAAATTATACATGGAGTGATAAAAATGAAAATTACACATGGAGTGATAAAAATACAAATTATACATGGAGTGATAATTATGAAAATTACACATGGAGTGATAAAAATGAAAATTATACATGGAGTGATAATTATGAAAATTACACATGAAGTGATAAAAATGAAAATTATACATGGAGTGATAAAAATGAAAATTGCATATGGAGTGATAAAAATACAAATTATACATGGAGTGATAAAAATGAAAATTATGCATAGAGTAATAAAAATGAAAATTATACATGAAGTGATAAAAATGAAAATTACATATGGAGTGATAAAAATACAAATTATACATGGAGTGATAATAATGAAAATTACACATGGAGTGATAAAAATTATACATGGAGTGATAAACATGAAAATTACAAATGGAGTGATAGAAATGAAAATCACATATGTAGTGACAAAAATGAAAATTATACAAGGAGTGATAACAATGAAAAACATATGGAGTGATAAAAATACAAATTATACATGGAGTGATAAAAATGAAAATTATACATGGAGTGATAAAAATGAAAATTACACATGGAGTGATAAAAATACAAATTATACATGGAGTGATAATTATGAAAATTACACATGGAGTGATAAAAATGAAAATTATACATGGAGTGATAATTATGAAAATTACACATGAAGTGATAAAAATGAAAATTATACATGGAGTGATAAAAATGAAAATTGCATATGGAGTGATAAAAATACAAATTATACTTCTTCTTCTTCCGTCCTTAGCCACCGACCGTCAAAGCAGTCAGTGGCCATTACGCCTAGTGGCGTCTTAGGGCAACAGCAGATAGGTTTTCTTTGCCATTGTTTCCCATCACGCCTATTGGCGTCTTTAGGGCAACGGCAAATCAATCCATTTGCTGTTGTTTCCGTAATCGAAGTGACTGGCAAACGGGTGATCAGCCCGTTGGTACAAATTATACATGGAGTGATAATTATGAAAATTACACAAGGAGTGATAAAAATGAAAATTATACATGGAGTGATAAAAATGAAAATTACACATGGAGTGATAAAAATTATACATGGAGTGATAAACATGAAAATTACAAATGGAGTGATAAAAATGAAAATCACATATGTAGTGACAAAAATGAAAATTACACAAGGAGTGATAAAAATGAAAATTGCACATGGAGTGATATGACCAGGTAATAAACAGGTTATCATTTTGATCAATTATGTTTACTAGCATTATTATGTGCACTAATGCTATCATGTCCATCAACATAAACTGAATGGTGGAGGATACATCTAAAGATGGAGAAAGTGGCAAAGAGATAAGCTAACAGAAAGTGTATGGTAACTAATGACATTGGCAAAATGAATTAAACATCACACCTCGCTCATAATACTTCTTGTTACTGCATTATCTGGTGTGTATAGAATCTTGCCTCTCACAATTGGTTTCAGATAAGACCACAGGATACTGCCAGTTCCAGACTTCCTTATGTTTTCATACATCGTAACACAAAATTCATCTGTGAATGAAAAAAAAGCGAACATTTTTTAAAACTTTGTTTTCTTGAAATGTTATGCAGAAAAAAAGTGTTGAAATGACTTGATAAACTATTCAGAACCAAACACCACACTCAACCATAATTTTGGCACTGAAAGAGTTCAAACTTTTCAAATAATCAATAATTTTGAAATTTTTCAGATGAAAGATTGTGATTAGAAGTTGTGAATGAAGCCTGTCAGTGTGGATCAGTATTTTGCATGCTGCTCATACTCATACAAAGGGTGTCTTGCTCTATTCTTTAATGTAACCTATGCAATTTACTGCTCCCATTCCTCTTTTTCTTCTTAACCTTCTCTGAAACAACGAACGTGAAAATATGACATCTACACAGATTAACACATTAACTACCGAATTGAAAAACACACTGTGGCCGAATTAAATTTTTTTCCCATTTTCATCCTGTAGGTGTATGCACAAAGTAAGCTGTAGTTTTCGTAATTGTTTACAGATTTTTTTGAATTACACGTCATTTTAAAGATAAATGAATGTACTATTAAAATAAGCACCATTTGTAACTCTAATAGAGGTTATTACTATTTAACGGCTCTCCGATGGCCGAGGACTTGCAATATTTTCACAATTATAACTGCTTGCGCCCCATCTCTATCAAAATCATTATTTCAATCAATGTGCACACTGTTTTCACTCTTGTCCTCGTCGTTAGATCTATCAGTCAATTGTTGAAACAAGTTTCTAGCCTGTTCAACCCTTAGACGAGATGTACAAGCATTTTTTGTGTCCTATCACTAGTTGCCACGGTAAACAGTTTTACACAATTTGGTAACTAACCCAAAACGCTGAAAAATATGAACATAATATCAATTTTCCAGTGTTCTACAACAACCATGCTTTGGGAATTTGTTTATCGGTGGCAACTTAAAATCTCGAACCAGATCAGAAAGTGTTTCAGTACATTTTTCATTCATTTTATTACTAAACATAGATAAACGCTCTGAGCGGTTCGCGGTCCAAATGAAAGGATTTCAAAAGCCAGTCCTACCGGCTCGTGGTAGTTAATGTGTTAACTTTGAATAAATACAGCAGAAGTATTTGATATATCATGACATCAACAAAGCAACAGTGTATAAGCTAATTCTGTTTCATATACCCATTTGTATCATTTCCTTGTTATACAACTATTTCTATTATAAAACACATGTCCTTTAGTTAACAGCATGAACTTTTATTAGCAAGAGCATATGAACGTTAATGAACTCTCCCATAATAGAAGGGAGAGGTAAAGGCAAACGTGCAAGGGGAAGACCGCGCTATAAGTGGGAAGAAAACATCAAGAGTTGGACAGGAAAGAGTCTTTCAGAGTGCAGCACCAAGACAAGAGACAGAAGACGTTGGAGATCCTTTACAGTCAACCTTCGTTGTGGAGATGGCAGCTGATGATGATACTTACTTACTTACTTAGTCGTTCCCCTTCTACCGTGAGGTGTAGAGGTTTGGAAGAGAGAGCACCAGACTATCCTATCGGCTGTCTTCCTCCTGGCCTGGTTCCATTCTAGTCCTCGATCCTTCAAAGATTGTCTAATGTTGTCCTCCCAGCGGACTCTGGGTCGTCCTCGGGGTCTGAATCCTTGGCTCTTTGTTTCCCATGCTTGTCGTGGTATCCGATCTTCTCCCATTCTGCAGACATGGCCAAACCATCTTAATTGGGACTGTTCTACTTGGGTCTGCAGGGGGTAGGATTTAAGGCCTTGACGTATCGTCTGGTTGCGTACCATGTCTCTTCTTGTTACTTCAACCACCTTCCTCAGATATCTCATTTCTGAGGTTTGGATCTGGCTTTTATGGGTTGTAGTCATTGCCCATGACTCGCATCCATATGTTAAGACTGGGACATAGGTGGAGCGGTATACAGCCATCTTTGTTTTCTTACCAACCTCTCTCTTGCTGAGGAATCCTCGATTTATGGCCTGAAAAAGTCTCCCAGCTGCTGCTTTTCGAGTGGCCAACTCTTCTTTGATGCCTCCCTTTCGGTCTATAATAGCTCCGAGGTATTTAAAGTGGTCGACCTGCTCCAGGACCTGTTCTCCCAGCTTAATCTGATGTCTTCTTTCTTCTCGTGATATCACCATGGATTTTGTTTTAGAGCTGCTTATGACCATCCCTCTCTTCTCCAGCTCTTCCTTCCAGACTTGCAGGTTGGATTGGAGATGTGCCTCTGATTTAGCAATCAGGGCAACATCATCAGCAAATGCCAGCTCTGAAATATAGACCTGTCTCATCTTCCAGTACCCCACTGAATACTTTCTTGTTCTCTCCTTACATGCCTTGATGACATCGTCCATAAGGAGTATGAAGAGGTAAGGTGATGATGATGATGAACTTTAAAGAAACTGAATAACATTGCCGCCTAATAAAAATTCATCAAACTTGCGTATAGAAAAAGAACTTAAATCTGTAATTTGCTTTTCCTCTGTTATCTTGCAGGTAGATTTGATTACTGATTCCAACACATTACAGGTACTGAGAACTCTTGTAGTGAATTAGTACTCCAATCAAAGCATCAACATTTTACATTAATTCATTATGATGAAGAACAATATCAATAAACTCAAAATCAATCAAATTTTAAGAAAAGTTAAATAAAAGTTACAGCACATCACAGACACTATTTAAATGTTTAAAAAAAACGTTCAGAGTCTTTCACTTTTTGCTGCTAATCATACTCTGGAGGTGTACTCTATTTTAGTAAACTGCAAGCTTATAGGTTTGTCACAGTTATGCTCCTCAAGGATAGTCATCTCCAGTCCCCTACATGCAAAATAGCCATGTTATCTACTTCACTACCAAGGAACCATAGCATTAATAAACTGATAAAAGCAAAAATAATTATTAAAAAAAGGTTGACAATTCCTAACAAAATATAACAAATACCAACTTGGCAAGTCCAGCTCATTGTCCTCAATTCCTTTCTTTAACTCATTATGCATATCATTTGTTGTGCCGACAACTAGGCCCGGTGAGAAGTTCACATCAAAGAGGTTTACCTCCTTACCTCCACACAGGACTGGAGTAAGTTCATCCAAAGATATGAAGGCTGTGAATTGACAGCTGTTAATTTTGTGCACTTGACAGGTGATCAAACAGTAAGTGTTAATTTTGTGCACTTGACAGGTGATTAAACAGTAACATTTGATATGTTTTCAGTACCAATGTATTTTTTTTCTTCATTAGAATTAAACAGTAACATTATTTAAAAGTTGCAAAACATTTATTTCTTGAAGTAAATTTGAGAAAAATACTAAAAGAAAAGAGAGGGATTTACAGATACATGTGCAATATTCAAAGGAGAACATGAAATGAGATAATTAAGTAGACAAGCATAAACGAAAAGGTTGACAGATAAGAGGAGAAAATGCAGAATGAGATTTGTTATTCTTCCAAACTCACTCACAATTTGTTTTCCCATTTCCAAAAGTGTTGAGGATGTTTGTGCCATTTGGGCTTTCTCTGATTATATCTGAAGCTTCTTTCAAGTCTCTTAAACCGCGGTAAATTTTTTTAAACATGTCGTCTAGCTCCTTAGCTGTCAGGTTTGTAGCCTTAAGAATAGCATGACCAACATTGGCAACATACTGAGAAGACAAAAAATACAAAATACTGATTATTGCTATAGAACCTCCATGAAATAAGGCAAAAGTGCCATACTAATGAATTAATGTTCTCCTGTATAACACCTATTCTTTGTTTACCCCAAGAGGACAATGAATAAATACTGTAGGCCAGATCATAATGACACTTCAAATTTTCAGAGTGGCACTTTTTTTTCTTTTAAAAGTATCTTTTCTGTGCTTTATTTTAGGTTGCAATCCAAATGAATTGACTGAATCTTATGTTTTTGAGATGGCTTCTAAATGATAGGAAATTATGTGCATGAATTTGTGACTGTTGCCTTTACAATCTAGACAAACAATAATTTAACTAACCATTCTCTCTCTCTCTCTCTGAGCATAATTTATTGTCCCCACATAAAGAATAGGAGCCGCGGTAGCATAGTGGTTAGTGCACTGGCTTCCTATCGCAGTGGTCTATGGTTCGATCCCCAGATGAGGTGGGAATTTTTTAGGCCACAAACGGCTCCTGGGTCGACCCAGCCCCCAAATGGGTACCAGATCAACTCTGGGAAGGTTAAGGCGGCCGGCGTGATGCCGACCACATCACCCCTAGTGTGCCGACAGTCAAGATAATATGGGCCTAACACCATATTCCCAATATGCCTCAATGGGCGTGTAACGGGTTCCTTTACCTTTTTTTTACTTTACATAATTACATAAAGAATGACCACTCTTAGTGCACATTTTAATGATGTCCATAAAAAATGACCACTCACCATGCACAGTTTCTTTATCTCACCATATAAATAATGACCACTCACCATATAAACAATGACCACTCACCATGCACAGTTTCTTTATCTCACCATATAAACAATAATTTCCATTTCTGCTTTCCCATTCCCTCAAGTTCTACACTCTCTGCCAAGGCTGACGATGACTTGCTGGTAAAAACTGTTGTTCGTCCATCACGGGTGATGAAGACCACTCTGTTCATCCAATTATTTAGGAATATGTTAGGTTAGTCTATGGGTACGAAGGTGACTGATGAGCCCGATGTGGGCCTGGAAAGATCTCGGACAGTGTGGGCAGGGAATGTTTGCTTCATGTGAAGGTTTTATTACACGGTCCTTTCTAGCTTGTCTCCGCTGTTCCGCTGCTGCTCTTCTGGATGATTCGCATGCCGCTGCACCTTTACGAAGAGATGTGCGCCAAGCAGTTCGGTCTTGCGCAGCAGCTTCCCATGTGTCTGGGTTTATGTCAAAGGTTTTCAATGACGTCTTTAACGTGTCTTTGAAGCGCTTCTTTTGGCCACCATGGGAGCGTTTACCCTTCTGTATCTCACCATAAAAGAGTATCTTTGGCAGTCAATGGTCTGGCATGCGGACTACATGACCTGCCCAGCGAATCTGTGACTGCATCAGAATAGTATCAATACTAGGGATACCAGCTCTGTCAAGAACGGCGGTATCCGGGATCTTGTCTTGCCATTTGATGTTCATTATCTTCCTGAGACAGACTGTATGGAAGTGGTTTAGCTTCTTTACATGGCGCCTGTATACAGTCCATGTTTCACTTGCATACAGCAGCACTGGAAGCACCTCAGCTCTGTACACCTTCAGCTTTGTCTGTAGACTAATGCCACTTCGATGCCAAACGTTGGTGTATAGTCTGCCAAATGTGCTGCTGGCTTTGGAGATCCTGGTGTTCACCTCATATTCAATGACAATTTTCTGGGATAGTGTGCTACCAAGGTATGTGAATCTGTTCACAACATTCAGTTTCTCACCATTAACCTTGATGATTGGCTCAGTATAAACTGTGCCAGGAGCTGGTTGGTACATGATTTCTGTTTTCTTCGTGTTGATGGTAAGCCCAAAGTTGGCGCAGGCTTCGGAGAATCTATCCACACCATGCTGCAGATCAGCCTCTGAGCCAGCTTTGAGGGCACAATCATCAGCAAACAGAAGATCTCTGATGGTGTGTGATTTGACCTTGGTTTTTGCTTGAAGCCTCCTAAGGTTAAACAATTTTCCATCAATACGATAACTAATGTCGATTCCTGTGTCCCCGTCTCTAAAAGCATCAGTCAGCATAGCAGAAAACATGATACTGAACAGAGTCGGTGCAAGTACGCACCCTTGTTTAACTCCATTTGAGACGGGGAAAGGCTCTGATAGCTCACCGTTTTCCTGAACTCTAGCCTGCATTCCATCATGCAGTTGCTGCACTATTGTGATAAATTTCTTTGGGGAGCCATATTTTGCCATGATCTTCCATAGACCCTCTCTACTGACCGTGTCGAACGCCTTTGTCAAGTCGATGAAAGCTGTGTACAGGTCACAGTGCTGTTCTTGGCATTTTTCTTGTAGCTGTCTTGCAGCGAACACCATATCTGTGGTTCCACGTTCTTTCCGGAATCCACACTGACTTTCAGGTAAAAGACCTTTGTCAAGATGAACCGTAAGGCGATTCAAAAGGATTCTGGCGAATATCTTCCCAGCGATTGATAAAAGAGAGATGCCTCGATGATTGTTACAGTCATGGCGATTACCTTTACGTTTATATAGATGTATAATTGACGCATCTTTGAGATCGTGTGGGATGGTTTCACTCTGCCACATTTGCTGGAAGATCATGTGAAGTTTCTCTATCAGAACTGCACCGCCATCTTTATAAACCTCAACAGGAATTGAATCGGAGCCGGGGGCCTTTCCACTAGACAGTTGACGAATCGCTTTCTTAGTTTCCTCCAGAGTTGGTACATCATCTAATGCTTCATTTATAGGAATTTGGGGCAGGCGGATGATGGCTTCGTCGTTTATAGATGATGGCTGGTTCAGAATATTATTAAAATGTTCAGCCCAGCGTTGGAGCATTTTTTCCTTGTCTGTAATTAGTGTTTTTCCATCTGCATTAAGGGGGGGAAATGATCCTGATGATGTTGGACCATAGACTGCTTTGAGTGCAAGGTAAAAATTTTTCAAGTCATGGCTGTCAGCAAAGCCTTGGAGCTCATCTGCTTTATTACTCAGCCATGAATCCCGCATCTGGCGTAGTTTATGTTGGACGATTCTGCGCATGTTGTTGAAAGCGTCTTTCTTGGATGTAGATTTTGGATCATTTAAATATGCTTTATGGAGATGGTGTTTCTCAGCCAACATCTGCTTTATATCATCTGAGTTCTCATCAAACCAGTCATTTTGTTTCTTGATGGAAGGACCCAGGACCTCTGTAGCAGTGTTGTAGATCTGCTCACTTAGGGCTGCCCAATTTGTTTCCACACTTTGGCCGTCTAGCGAGATAGATTTGAGACAGTCTTCTAAGGTGTCAGTAAATGACTGTTTGATTTTTGTCTTCTTTAGTTTGGTGACATCCAGCCTCTTTTGAGTTTTCTTCCCCTGAGGGCGCCTGGCTGGTTGGATACGAATTTTAAGTTTAGATACAATGAGGCGATGATCAGTCCAACATTCGGCACCACACATGGACTTGGTTACCCGGACATCTTGCCTGTCCTTCTTCCTAACAATTACATAGTCAATTAAGTGCCAATGCTTTGAGCGAGGGTGCATCCAGGAGGTCCTGTTGCGGGTAGGAAGTCGAAAAATGGTGTTGGTGACAAGGAGGTCATGTTCTGCGCAAGTCTGGAGGAGAAGAAGTCCATTGCTGTTACAGCGACCCACGCCGTACCTTCCAATAGTGCCATTCCAGGAGATGTTATCTGAGCCTACTCTTGCATTAAAGTCACCAAGAATGATGAGCTTATCTGCTTTAGGAACTGATGCAATGACTGCATGTAGTTCTTCGTAAAACTTATCCTTGACGTCATCCTGGTTTGTCATAGTTGGTGCATACGCGCTAATGATGGTGGCATGTTTTCTTCCATAGAACAGGGGGATCTTGACCGTCATCAGTCGGTCATTTATTCCCTTTGGGGGCCCCGCTAACTTGCCAACAAGTGCTGTTTTGATTGCAAATCCAACCCCTGCTTCTCGTCTTTCTTCAGTTCCTCTTCCGCTCCAAAAGAATGTATAACCTGCACCCTTTTCGCAAAGTTGGCCCTCACCTGCAAGTCGAGTTTCACTCAGTGCTGCTATGTCAATGTTGTACCTGGCCAGTTCTCTCCCAATCAGGGCAGTTCGTCTCTCAGGTCTGTTTGCTTTAAAGTCTTTGTCAAGGAGAGTGCGCACATTCCATGCGCCTAGAATGAGGGGGGGAAATCTGTCCTTTCTTTTTCTTATATGTCGCCCGCCGAAGTAGGGTACCCACCAACCGCGGTAAGCTGGTTAGGTAATGGTGGAGCAGGCAATGTTTAGGGCACCTTTTCTAGCCCCTTCCTCATGCCATGGAGGTGAGCAGTGCTTTCCTAAAGAGGGCTGCTCAGACACTCAGGGGGCTGCCGAATCCCACTGCTGCTCCGATCAGTGGAAGACGACCATATGGCCTGAGCCGCCTGTGTGTAGGTCTGCGACTACGACTGCCAGCGTACCCACGCCTGCCGCTTCGCCGCTCGCCCATCGCCACAGGACTTGTTGTGAGTGGATGGATGAATGGATGAAAGAGTGACTTGCGCGGTGATTTGGATTAAAGTGAGGAAGAGTTGCGCAATTCGTCGACCTCACTCTCTCGCCTGGGTCCATCTCAATCCAGTGGCAAGACAAGTCAAGACGACTGGAGATGAAGTCAGGTGCAGTGGATGACCAGGGCTTTCTACATGCCTCGCCGTGCTCCTTACGCTCCACAGCGCGTTGCTGGTAATCGCCGTCATGCCCGTTGAACCAACAGGTGGTTTCTTCCGCGCAATCTATCGAATCCAGTCTTCGCATGCATGGGTAGGCAGACCCTAACTCACCGAAGGTTATTAACCATTCGGCTACCCTCACCTAGTTTAGCCGGCCTGTCAAAGCCGTTGCCCGGGGGGTGGCCGCTGTCGCATGCTGACAGCTACGAGGAGCCACAGGTGAGAGCTGGATGCCAGGTTTGGACCAAAGGTGGCCGAGCTGCCCTGAAAAGGGCATGACAGCTCCTTCACCAGAGGTACTACCAATACCTGACTTCCCAACAACCCCCTATTACCACTCTTAATGCACAATTTACTGATTTCAGCACATAAAAAATTTCCACTTATTAGAAGCAGGTGCAAAATCTCTAGTGACTGCCTCAGTAAATGATCTACTCACATTACAGACCTGAAGGGGCAGTCAAGAACAAGGGCACTTAAAACTGCGGAAAAGCTGGCTGTGGAATAGCAGCAATAAACCATGATATTAAGAACAGCAAGTCTATAATAAACAAAACTGTTACTTTCACAGCTGTCTAAAGTTGCGAGAACGAGTAAATAGCCAATTTGAAAATTATAACCAAAATGGACTGGGTTCGATTCAGAGTACATAAGAAAAAATCAACAGTAGGCACTCAAGAGCCATGACCCAAGTGGATGTCTCACAAATTTCAAGAGTGTAAAATGACTAAAATACTTGTCTGATGGAGGGACGTTACCTGATGATCAGATTACTGCCTGATGCTCTATTATAGTTTCCTGCCATTACTGATACAATAAACAAACATGCTCAGTGTGCAGTTACAGGTTTCCCCACAATATAAACTAAATCCTATAAATTCAGTAAGATATCAGGATTCTGAAGAACTGAGATATTTTTATCACAAGAAATCTGTGCAGGACGTGACAATTCCTTGGGAGAGCCCAGAACCAGAGCACAGTATTTAGCTCTGCATAGTTGGAGAGCCCCCTTGGATGGCAGGGAATGCACAGTATGCCACGCACTTCTTGCTCCTAGCTTGGGACCAGATATGATAATCCTTTAAATGCAAGCCAAGCTGGAGAAAATGGAGCTCATGACTTCAACTCAACATGTTTCGGAATGACAGAAAAGCCACAGGAAAAGCCTAGATCTACAGTGTAGATAATACCAAGGAGTCTTCAACTTGGTACTGGTTGCAAAAGAGTGAGAAGCTCAGCAGCACTAGTTAAACAACAACAACAAAAAACAAAGGCAGTATGTTCAAGATGGATAATTTAGTGAAAATATATGAACATTTGAAGGTAGAATGTTCAGGATGAAATATTTTGAGAAAATAAATGCGTGTTTGAAAGTAGCATGTTCAAGATGAAAAATTTAGTGAAAATATTTGCATGTTTGAAGGTAGAATGTTCAAGATGAAAAATTTAGTGAAAATATATGCATGTTTGAAGGTAGCATGTTGAAGATGAAAAATTTAGTGAAAATATATACATGTTTGAAGGTAGTATGTTCAAGATGAAAAATGTAGAGAAAATATATGCACATTTGAAGGTAGTATGTTCAGGATGAAAAATTTAGACAAAATCAGCTCTGACTGTTGGCAACATATTGATTTCTCTGAATGAGTCTGTTTTTTCAAGTTCATACTGTAGGTTTTACAAAATATAAATGCCTCAAAATTGATATTTTCAACCAAGTTGAAGACTTTGTGCATTTTTCTTAAAATCAGATGTGCATACAAGTTACCAACACTGCTATAAAGCACCAGAAATAACCACTTTTAGGACACAACATAATGATATCCCCATTAAAAAATTACTGCTATTAATGCATAATTACTTGGTGTAACATTTACTGATGTCCAACAGTAAAAAATGACCACTCTTTGTGCATAATTATCTGATGTTCCCATTAAACAAAATGACCACTCATGGGGCACAGTTACTAATGTCCATCATAACACATTACCATACTTGGTGTAACATTTACTGATGTCCAAAAATCTAATTTAATTATGTCTAAACTCTTGCTCATCAGCGTTTTGCCAAATGATAAGTTTCCTATCTATTCTGCATAATCCAGTGTTCTAAACTGCTTATTTTTCAAATGTTTTAAACTGGTTCTAACATGACTGCTTTTTCACAACATTCTGTGCTGCTACATGTACAAACCAAAGTGCAATACAGTCCTCACCTTACCAACCAGGCTGCCAATGCTTAGTTCAGGAGTGAGCCTTTGGATGAGATCCCTCAAATGGGTCTCATCTAGAGCACATATAACATCACTGACATTCTTCACTGTAGCCTGAGTGCTGTTCATGATTATGATAATTTTAAGCACTTCTTCACAGGTGTTGGATGGGTGGTCTAGAACACCCAAAAACTGAAACATACAAATTGGTTGCATAGTGTGTACCATAATAGAATTATAAGTTATTTGGATATTGTGTTTGATATGAAAAAAAGGACTTTCACTAAAGAAAATTAAAAAAAGCGTTTTTTTAAGAAAAGAAATGCAGCATGCTGTCTTCTGTGTGATTCATAAATATCAACATAATCTGTTAAATTATTTATTTAATCAGTTAAATCTTCTTTTTCCTCATTAGCTCTCAACATGTTCACAATGTTATAGGCTTCTCTAATCACCATACAGTTTCTCCCTAATAGAATTTAAGGAAGGCCACGCTGTTAAGTGCACTTCTTTTGTGCAACCATCATTCATGCAGAACATGATCTACTATTTGTTTTCATTTCCCACAGGGACAAACATAAACTCAAGTGCAAAATGTTCAATTTGTTGAATATGTAATACTTTAGTCAGTAATATCTAGAAATTAGAACAAGGATCACCCATGGCACGGTAAGGTCCCCTAACCTACTCCTGATCTGTATCAAAGCCATACTGGAGAAGGCAGAATAGAAGGTTAACTGCTCAGATTACACAGATGAAACAGAAATATGGGTAGCAGGTGAATATATTTCAGCAAAAAGTATGTACAAGAAGCAAAATTTTCACAGTTAATAAATCTGAAAGTAGTTAATTACATAGGTGACTGGGCTTGAAACATGGTGGCATCATACTGCAGTCTACAGGCTGTAAATGGGTACCTGACATTGGTCTTAAGTTATGGAAGGCAAAGGCAGTGAGGGAGGGAAATAGTCATCCCACCTCTCAAAGCGAGTATGGTGAAGTCTCTAACACTTCACTCCCATATAGCAGTGTCTGCTATGGGACTACTTATATATAAATATATCAATCTACAATTTAATGATTTTACACACCAAGGATTACACTTCTCGCACAATTGTCTTTAGTGTTTGCATACAAGAAACATAAATTCAAATAACTGATATTTTCAAATCCATAAAAAGTGCCAAAAGTGCTTTAAAGAGGTTGCATAAAAAACTAATTATTCTACTTAACTCTTTGACTCCATAATTATTTTCCACCCTGTGCCGTAATTATTTTTTTAAGACCTCTAAACGGTGAAGTGTTTTGTCTTTTAGTGTAAATTTAATGTTAATCTTTTCAGCAAACATGTGCTTATTATATATCAAACTGTAGGGAAATAGATAGAAAATTTTAATATATAGTGTCTTTGGTAGTATTAACAAAAGTATGTTCGGTACACTTAAAACATTTTGCATGTAAAATTGAGAAACACTAAAAAGTTAACTGTAGAATACGAGCTTACTAAAGACAAATTACTGTTGTAGACAATAAAACTTTCTTTTTAGTCTTCAAACATCAAGGTAATCCATTTACACAGTGAAAAAACATTGCTTATGGCCACAGTTAGTACATTTAGTGTTATTCACACCAGTTTATCTGTGGTCCCTTTTAAGAAAAAAATTAATTATGCAATCGTTCATTACGTAATTTTCAAACAAATAAAGAAGAATAACATCATTTAAAAATGTTTAACATTTGTTTAATGTTTTAATAGTATCCCTAGCTTCATCTTCTACCTAGGACTAGTGATCAGATGTTACTATAGGTCTAGTTTTGTTGCTTTTCGATCGGCCAGAATAGGACTACGCCCACTCATCAACTAAATCTAATGTGTTTAGCTTTTCTGCACCGATTCCATTATTTGACAACAAACTGTGACTACCAAACAATAATCATCAATGTCATCAATGTTTTAAGTAGTCTGATGCAAATATTCACTTAGGAGACTTTGAAAATGTAAATATAAAGCGTGACATATTTCTGTAGCAATAACAACGAAAAACGCAAACCCATGAATCGTCACACAAATTGTGATAATAACATCAAAACACGCATACATGCTGCTTAACTACACTCAAATTAGTTGTTTAAATAGTAGCGGAAGTCATTCTACGAGTTTTAAAATATGAACTGCATTAAACGGATGATTTTTAGGATTTATTCGTGATAAACTAAAAACAACGCTCTGACCATTGCGCGAGCACGGTGCGTTGCATTTTGCAATGCTCTGAGCGTTGGTCAGGAGTTTAAGAGTTAATTTACAATCTTACTAAAATAAACAGTGGTAAAAAATTGATGACAAGCCTGTGGGAGTGATACTCCTATTCTTTCTTTGTCTCAGTAAAGACCTCTAGGAACAAAGGGAACAGTGTATATATTTTGAATATTCACGTCAGCCAACTTTCAAACCTGGTTTGTGCATTTATAAACATCAAAAAAATAGGCAGCGTGTTGAATACACACTACCTTATAGATTTGCTTCTGAAATTGTACCTTAGAATTTATTAAATAACAAAATAAACCTGTAACCTGATTGCTCTTTTTAACTGTCAAAAAATGTCTTATTATTTCTTGATTCCGTTTTGCTTTACTAAAATTTTCCCTTTGCATATTCATCATCATCTCAACCCGTAACCCATCATGGGTCGTAGGGGTGCCATGGTGGAAGCATCAGCAGACAGGGTCCTCCACTGCTCTCTGTCCTCAGCAATGCGTACAAGTGTGGAAAAACCGTGTCCTGCCCATTCTTTGATGTTATCAGCCCAGGATTTTCTTTGATTTCCTCTTCTCTGTTTACCTTCGACTGTTCCCTGGAGGATCGTTTTCGAAAGGGAGTCATGACGAGTTACATGCCCTAACCAGGCAAGCTTTCGACGTTTCACTACTGACAAAAGTGGTTCTTGGTGGCCTGCATAGGTGTTTATCTTCTCTCTAACATAGACATTTGTTTTGTGCTCTTTATAGCAAATGCGCAAAATTCTTCTATAACATTTATGCTCGAAAGCCTGAATCCTTCGCTCCGTATCTGCAGTGAGTGTCCAGCTCTCACACCCATATAAGAGAATAGATAATACAAGTGATTTGTATAATTTGATCTTCACAGGAAAACTGATGTTACTTTTCCAGATCACATTCAGTCTTGTCATGGCAGCTGAGGCCATCTCAAGTCTTGTCTTGATTTCTTTACTTGATCTTCCATCACTACATATAGTGGACCCGAGATATTTAAAGGTGTTAACTTCTTCTAACGTTTGCCCATTTAACGTAATGTTGGTCGGAACATGTTTCTTATGGCTATTCACCAATACCTTGCTTTTTTCTATATTACCAGCTTAAAAAGAACTGTTTCATGTCTTCATTTCAAGCACATGTATTTAGTGCTCTAAGTTACATGCATCACATACAGCTAACTACACAGATCTCTGTAGTAAAATTATTAACTAACTACTGCCTGAGAAGAAATAGCACACTTTTGCTCAATAGACACTTAAACAATTAATCCTGAACAAACATAATGAAGCAACAGGCTGTAAAGATGACAAATTCCTTTAACAAATTTATGACGCAAAATGACATACCAAACTCACTGAACTTAAAACCTACCAGTCGTGAAGAAAAGACAGCATCCATGATTTCTTGTGCTATGCTGTTACTGAAACCTAACACTGATGTTAGATACCACATCAGATATTCTGGGTCTTTTACCATATCTTTCACTTGGACTGTGTTTAAATAAAAATAATATTTAGGCATTTGCTAACAAAATAGTTCTTGTAGCACATGAGAACAGCATCAGCAAAGTTGTTTTTATGGTCTCTGCAAAAAATTATATTCAGTTTATTAAATTTAAAATTAACTCCAACTTACCTTTTTCTAAAGATTCCATCTTTTTCAGCCATTTCATTTGCATTTTTATCCTTTAATTTACTTTCCATTCAATGCCTTTTTTTACTATTCCTATAAACAGTTATTATGTATTTTCATTTTCTAATTGTTCTCTTGAATCCTTCTCATGCTTCACGTATCTACCAAAATACCTCTTGCCTTTTTCATTAAAATTTACCATGCTTAAACTTCTAATCTATGGATGATTTTCTTTACTGCAATTTTTTTCAGTTATTAAAAATCCTCTATTGATGGCGGTTTGGTAGCAGATTGCTTTGTGTGGATTTTTAACAATGGTATAAGCGCCGTACCGTTCAGAAAGCAATGGCAAACTACTGAACGTAAAAATTGACTAGAAAAATCACAAAACAGCCAATAAAAGCTGGGGTTGATTGCCACGTCCTGTAAAGGATAAGCAACTAACTATTATTGTGATAGAGTTTTTAATTAAATTGCTTTTTAATGAGGTATCTATTCTAGCATCTATTCAATTTTGTGATTGTGTTAAAAATATAAGAACAAAATTGTAACTTACGTATGGTTAAATAATGTTCAACTAATAAGTATTTATTTCACTGCGTTCATTTGAGAATGACTAAATCACAGAGGTGTCAGACAAGGTTGTGTGCTGTCCCCCTGCCTATTTAATTTATACACCGAAAAAATTTTCAAACAGATACAGGAAATACCAGGACTGAACATCAGTGGAAGATCAATAAACAACCTTAGATATGCAGATGATACCGTGTTGTTAGCTGAAAGCGAACAGGAGTTACAAGAACTAGTGAAGCAAGTGAACAGTATAAGTCATGAATATGGACTCGACATTAATATTGAGAAAACTAAAACTATGATAATTAGCAAAACAGACGATAAACCAACATTAAAGATAAGCGTAAATGGGAAAATCCTGGAACAAGTCAAGAGCTACGTATATCTTGGTCATATAATAACAGAAGATGGCAGATGTGAAACAGAAATCAAGAAGAGAATAGGAATGGCCAAAGCTACATTCAACAACATGAAACATATACTGACATCCAAACAGTTATCTCATAAATTAAAACTGAGAATCATAAAGTGTTATATATATTCTGCATTTCTGTATGGTGCAGAAACATGGACGATGAATAAGCATTTGGAAGAAAGAATTGAGGCTCTTGAAATGTGGATATATAGAAGAATGGGGCGTATCTCATGGAAAGAGATGAAAACAAATAAGGAGGTCCTAGAAAATCTAGGTATGAAAAGAGAACTAATGAGAGAGGTCAAAGTTCGGCAGCTAAAATACTTTGGCCACATAAAAAGGCATAACACCTTGCAGAAGACCATAACAGAAGGAAGAGTTGAAGGTAAACGTGCAAGGGGAAGACAGCGCTATAAGTGGGAAGATAACATCAAGAGATGGACGGGAAAGAGTCTATCAGAGTGTACCACCAAGACAAGAGACAGAAGACGTTGGAGATCCATTACAGCCAACCTCCGTTGTGGAGATGGCAACTGATGATGAAATCACTCTGCATTCTGTTACCTGTTTGCTAGTTCTGTGAGTATGTGACCTTCTGCAATTTCATCTAGTAAAGCTGCATTTTCCTTCAACACATTAACATCAAAATCTGTCATAAAATTTTTGATAAGGATAAAAATATCCTTAAACTGGACAACTGTACTGGCCAAATCTGTGACAAGTTTCTCTATCATATGCAGAATGTTGACTGCTGGCCTTGACATCATCTGTAAAGGATTACAAAGTTACGCACTGTCATGACGTTTATGGTTGTACAAGTACTATTTTTATTATCTCATATGGCACTAGACTAAGGTTTGACTTGTTATCTTGTCAAATATTGTAGCTATGTCTACTTTGACTATAAGTAACTTTTTTTTTTATAACATGAACATGCAAAAAAACTTGATGTAAATGCCTGAAAAAAAAAAAAATTGGTCTTGTATTTTAGCTTAAGTATACAGTTCAAATCATTTATATCAACATGCTGTAACTATGCCTTGTTATGCTCACTTCTTCAACAGCATCAGGTATGACTGAAATGTTCTTCAGGAAGTTAACAGTTTGTATGATCTCTTTAGTACAAATCGTAGAGCTTATGTCTGTGATAGTGACAGGTGATGTTTTCAGTATGCTCAAAACATCTGATAATTTGTCTGGCTCACAAAAAATATCTGTCACCAGCTGTGTGGGTTGTGAGAGGAAGTACACCTGTAAGGATAGGCAATCAACCTGATAGACAAGCCTTGGAGAAATACAATAAACTGTAAATTGAAAGTGAGCAAGTAATGTTGACAGTTTACCTGATATAAAAAGTTAGTTGCTTATCCTTTACAGGATGTGGCAATCAACCCCAGCTTTTATTGGCTGTTTGTGATTTTTCTAGGCAATTTTTACGTTCAGTAGTTTGCCATTGCTTTCTGAACGGTACGGCGCTTATACCATTGTTAAAAATCCACACAAAGCGATCTGCCACCAAACCGCCTGCAGCAGGTTTCGAACCTGGTATATCTGGATTATGAAACTGCGTTCATATCCATTAGGCCACAGACGCCACCTGATATAACTTGATCAAATATGAACATTATTTGGGTCAAAGTAAAGGTAGTCCCATAGCAGATACTGCCGTAGGGGAGTGAAGTGTTAGAGACTTGACCATACTAGGTCCAGCGTCGAGAGGTGGGGTGTCCAGTTCCCTTCCTTTTCCTTCCCTAACTCAAAGTCAGGTACCCATTTACAGCTGGGTAGATTGGTGCGTGATGGCACCGTGATTTGAATCCGGCACCTTTGCCGCGAGAGACCAGCGCTCTAACCACTCTGTCAATCGGACGCTCTTTGTCAAAGTAACTCTTTCAAATGTTTGCATCTTTATTCAGTACATATTAAATAAAGTATTAATAATGCCAATAAAACAAAGAAGTATTAAACAGAAAAATAATATTTTAAGGAAAATGCACACCAGGTGAATAAATATGATACACTTTTCAAAATGTTCCATAACTTTCATGCTCATTTATTATATTATTGTAAATTATGACATATATTCTGCTAAAATACATTCTGAAAAAAAGACGTACCCAATCCTTATTAACAGATGCATTCAGGAAGGACACTACAATTGATTGTGACAAGCCAAGAGTGTTCATTAGGTAATCTTCTGCACTCGCACTGTCTTGCACAAGGTCAGCCATATGTATCAACGCTGGTGAAATTTTAAGAAAAAACTTACTTGCATACTTCTGTCACACTGGGATTAAAAACAATGTAACTTTTAAAGTATGAAATGTCTACCTTTAAAAGGATGACTCAGTTACAGTTATCTATTTTTACTCATGCTTAATATTCACATAGAACAATGAATGTATGTGAATTCAAGAAATGTCATACCTCTACTGCCATCAATAAAAAAGTTTAGCATATGGTAAAGATTTGGATCCTGTAATAACTTTTGGAGTTCTGGCACTTGCAGGACTGTAATTGCCACCTGGATGAAATTTATTGTTCTGTGGGGTGGAAAAAAAAAATAATAAAAAAGTTTACATTTAGGAAAACTTACCATAGTTCAAATGTTTACATTATTTGTACCAGCCAAATTATCTTTGTTTCACTTTGTCTAAGAAATGTGTCCACTTCTACAATGGTGGGTTTTAAATGATTTTATGTTTCATTTACTAAATACACTTAGGTGCTTCTGGATACATTCAAAGTTGATTTTGTCAAACACATTGCAAAACATCAAAGTGAAGCAGGAGCAAAACCAGTACTGAATTAAAGATGTCAGCATTTCTTCAAAATGTTCTCCTGCCCTGGACAGACACTGGGACACTAAATTCATGCCATTGTTCACCCCAGTGAAGTTTATCATCTTCATCAACGTGAAGTTTAACTGGACAGGTGTAGAACAGCTTACAGTTTCTGGTGGTGTGATGAGCCAATGAACAGCCTGCAAACAGTAACAGAACACTGTTTTAATCACATGTTTTGGGAATCCTTTAATAGTTACAAGATGGTTTCGCTCTATCAATAACATTAATAAGTATTGATAAAATAAAAATATTTAGCCAAAATATTTTTTCCATGACGTTAATGTTTCCTGCTAGCAGTTTATTGCCACTTGAGTTGATTAAGTTGTTCACCTGTCATATTCATGTGTACATCGCACGAACAAAGATGAATTTATCAAAATATTAATCATATTTGTTACTTTGTGTCATTTTAAGCAGATATGTATGTTACATGCTCCTTACATTTAAAGCTTTAAGTAACTCATCTCTTTTCATGGTAAATGGAACATGTAAAGCCACACAAAAAAATGCAGTCAAATTCAGTGGCGGTTCCAGGGGGTTGTCATTGGGGGTGCTGCACTGTTCATTCATTTAAAATACTATACATAACACTCACAAACTGTGACCACCATGTAAAATATCAACCCAGACACAAAAGAGTCTAACCTATTTAAAAGTGAAGTCCATTTTTCTGTCTTTCTTTGTTACAAAAACTTCAATAACTCTGTCATTGAAATCACTGCAGGAATCAATCATTTTACTCTCAATGCTTAGCAGTGGAAGTTCAAATTTCCCACAAAACTTTATGCAGTCAATTATTTTTGAAAGAATGTTTCTCTTTCTTTTCACCTCTTCATTGTGTTTATTAATATTTAATTTGTATGCCTCGCTTAACTGTGAAGAAATATCCACTGTCCCCAGTATCCCCAATGCTACAACGTATCTAACATGGACTGTGCTACTACTTTTCGTGTTTCTGAAGCTTGCTATGCAAATTTATCAGATCCGTTACGCCTGTCTTTGTCCATGTAGTATCACCGTTGAAAAGTAAACAAGGAAAACAAAATAATGCATTCTTTACATTACAGCCACACAACCAGTCATGATGTTCATAAATTTCTCTGTTAAATTTTCTCTGGTATGTACTGTTCCTGCTAGTCGAGGTCTGGATAATTTTTAGATTCGGAAGAGGCCGACCTAGTGTTTTTACACAGCATTTTTCAGCCAACGACAATCACGAAAAAACAATTTCTTGTAAATATGTAACAGTTACTTCACTCATTTCTATAATAATTCAGCACACAAGAAAATATCAGCATTAAATTAATCTAAAAACAATGCAATTGACCAACGTTTTGCGGTATTGTGGTGAACGCGCACGTAAACAGTCGCTTGATAGAGATAATTTCCACTTGAGCTGTGTTCCGTTGCAGGACTTGTTAAATAAATTCAACCCAATCGCAGCTGGTCTCTTGCTGTGTGTATAACAAGCATTCACTTGAACTGTCATCGTTTGCAGCACTTGCCACAATACGGTGTTGGATAATTTTTTGTTTGTTTTGTATTTAACCATTCCGGTGTAACCTCAATTTTTTGTATTTTTTGGTCTGTCCGGATTATGTATTACGAGGGAAGGTAAAAAAGTAATGCCTCCTATTTGTTATGTATGTAAATACTGCATCGGTGTGCAATTTGTAAATTTAGCAGGATTCCTCAAACACTCTTCTGCACTGTATAGCATTACCAACCTGTTTCAGTAACAGGTGGCACCACTGTAACATTTTAAAAATGGCTGCCAAATACGTTCGGTTAAAACAACATTATGTCATAGAATTCCTCAATGCTGAAGGCGAGACCCCAATTCGCATCCACGAACGTTTGAAGAATGTTTATGGAGATTCAACAGTGGATGTTAGCACTGTCCGACGTTGGGTACATCGTTGTGACGAAGCTGAAGTAGGTCAATCCTCAATGGCTGACGCAAAGCGGACTGGCCGTCCGTCTACCGCAGTGACTCCACACAACATTCATCGAGTTGATGGCATCATTCGTGGTGACCGTCGGGTAACACTGGATGAACTTTCTTCCATGTTGTCCATTAATAAAGGCAGTGTCCAGAACATCATTAAAGACCTGGGTTATTCAAAAGTTTGTGCACGGTGGGTACCCAGAATGTTGACACACAGGCATAAAAAAACAAGGAAAACCATAGCCATCAACCTGCTGCACCGTTACGTAACTGAAGGAGAAGAGTTTTTATCGAATATTGTGACAGGTGATGAGACTTCTGTTCATTTTTTTGAACCAGAATCCAAGAGGCAGTCAATGGAATGGCATCACACAACATCGCCGACAAGAAAGAAGTTCAAAAGTTCACCATCTGTAGGGAAAGTTATGGCCTCCGTGTTTTGGGATGAGAAGGGTGTGATTCTTCTCGACTTCTTGGAACAGGGACACACGGTGAATGCAGACCGTTACATTGAAACTTTGAAGAAGCTTAGAGGTCGTCTTCGGCGACTTTACCCATTAAAAGATCAGAGAACTGCACTACTGTTGCACGATAATGCCAAGCCACACAGTGCTATACACACCATTTATGTGATTGCAGAATTTGGCTAGACATTATTACCACATCCTCCTTACAGTCCCGATCTTGCACCTTCTGACTTCCATCTGTTTGGACCACTGAAAGAAGATCTTCGCGGACATCACTTTGAGGACACCAAGACCCTTAAACACGCCGTACGCCAGTGGTTTACAAAAAAGGACACAAATTTTTACCGTGCGGGGATACATGCCCTTGTGAGAAGATGGACAAAAACTGTAACAAATAACTTCTTCTTCTTGCGATCGCATCTTTGATGATTACACCGTCAGACGAGTTCTCATGATGAATTCGACTGTTGTTTGAAGTTCCTCTTTAACTCCATATAGCTTTGAGTTTAGTGTTGAGTCATTCGGCCAGTATATCTTTCTTAACTGGTCATACAGAGGACAGTCCTGTAGAACATGCTCAGCAGTTTGTTCGTTTAATCCACATGTGCACAGTGGTGAAGCAGACAATCGTAGCTTGTGCATGTGTTTATTCAGTTTGTTATGCCCTGTCCTGAGTCGAAAAAATAGTTATCTGTCCCTGCCGGTCGAGAGTGTGATAGTCGTCTTTGGGTTGGTTCTGTTCTCTTCTGATAGTCTGGATAGCTCTCTTTTTGGCAGCTACCTTGTTTAGTTCATTGCTCAGATGCGGGAGTTTACCACCCTTGAGAGCTTGCAGGACAGACAGTGCATCTGTGAGGATGACTACCTGGTGGCAGTCAGAGTTGGTGTTATAAATCATATTTGCAGCTTGCTCTAGAGCTTGAACCTCAGCTGTATAGTTGGAACAGAATTTACCAGTGGGAATGTGCCTAGTCTCATAGAGGTTGTCAGGATATGAGATAAAGATACCGGCACCTCCATTCCTAACAGCATTAGTTGCTGATCCATCTGTATAGGCATGTATCCATGATTGATCGGGATAGCTTTCTTGGATCATTATACTCACATCCACTTGTGAGACCACTGACTGATGTATTAATTTGGAGGGCACTGCTGGCCTGCTCCCATGGTACAGGGTATAGGGTGGGCTTCAGTGGTGTTGTCTTCATGGATAGGTCTTCTTGATGCTGTCTTATAAGTCTTTTCCCCCGATGCACAAAGCTGCTACGCTTTAGACGTCCCAATGCCAGATCATCTAGTCTTGCCTTCATTGGGTGCATTGGCATACTGTTATACTTTTCCATCTGGATCATGGTTTTTGTGTCTCTTCTATGGGACAATGTCTGTAATCCAGCAACCTTCTGCATCTCTGTTATTGGTGTAGTTTTCATGGCTCCTGTAATGAGCCTGAGAGCTTGATTTTGCACCTTGTCCAAAGACTGCAGATGTGAGTTAGCAGCTGATGACCATGCTGCTGAGCTAAACTCTAAGTGTGGTCTTATTACTCCATTATAAATCTTCTTTAGATTTCGTTCATTTGCTCCCCAGTTGGTACCTGCTAATTTTCTGAGTATGCCTAGTCGTCTTCGGGCCTTTCCTTCTGCGTTTTCAATATGCTTATTCCATGTAAGCCTTTGGTCAAATGTCACCCCAAGATAGGTGGGGTAGCTTTCTTCCTTGATCACGGTTGTCCCTAGGTGTATGTTAGCTGATTTGTCCTTGGGGGCGAGGGAGAACAGTGTTGTGGAGGTTTTGTCTGTGTTTATTGTGATAAGCCATTTCTCTGCCCATGACACTAGCATGTCTGCTGCCCGCTGCATTCTATAATTTGCTGTGGTGACATTTTCATCAGCGCACCAGAGTACTAGGTCATCTGCATATAAGGCAGCTTTAACTCCTGCAGGGAGATCTTTCACCAGGTCATTGATGTAAACAAGGAAGAGTGTTGGGGAAATTACTCCTCCTAGAGGTACCCCCTGATGGAGCAACACTTTTCTGCTCTGCAGACCGTCAAGAGTGACTCTAGTTCTCCTGTTATGCAAGTATGACTGGATCCATTTCATCATGTTGCCTTGGATTCCACTTCTCCTAAGTTTTTTGCAATGAGGCCATCTTTCCACACCTTGTCAAAGGCCTGCTTGAAGTCGACCCAGATCGTTAGGACCTTTTTCTTCTCCTGGAAGGCATCTTCTATTGCTTGAGACAAGTAAGTAACTTGGTCTTCTATACTGTAGCATTCTCTAAATCCAGCTTGTTCCCGGCACCAGGATCTGCTCAGACTCTAAATACCATTTCAATCTGTGGTTGACTATTCGCTCCATAGTCTTCCCAACACAGCTTGTGAGACTGATTGGCCGGTAACTTGCAGCCTCGGTCTTACATTTCCCTTTCTTTAGTATGGGTATTGTGATGGCTTCTCTCCATACTTGGGGTACCGTTCCTTTCAACCAGCTGTGGTTGAATATCTCAAGCAGTTTTGTCTTTGCTGCTGAGCTCAGATTTACTAGCATTTCGTTGCTGATTTTGTCTGGGCCGGGTGACTTTTGAAACTTAAGCTTGGAAATAGCCTTGTGTAGTTCTCCTAGTGTGATGGGTTCCCTCATTGGGGCAGGAGTATCTGTCTGTCCCATGGTTGCCAGTATTTCTTTTCTTATCTCTCTCTGATGATCTATGTTAAGGGGTAAGTTGCTTTCTGAACTGTATCTTCTAGCAAACAAGTCTGCAGCTTGTTTTCCTCTGAAAAGTTTGCCACCTTCATCCAATGTGATAGTCTGCCTAGGTGAGGAACGCTCTTCATTTAGAGACTTGACTAATCTCCAAAGTTTCCTGCCGTCTTTCTCAAGGTTCAGCGATGCCGTTTTAGTTCTCCAGCTTTTCCGTTTTTTTCTTCTAGCTTTGTTCTCTGAAACTCTGCTACAGCCTTTTTCCATTTGTTGTGAGTTTCAAGTGAAGGCTGAGACTCTGCGTCCTTTCTAGCCCTGTCCATGGCTTCCTGACGTTCTTGGAGTGTGCTGGACCAGTATGGTATGTAGTTACGCCGGCATCCTTTGGGAATGGTTTCTTTTGCAGCTTGTAGTATGCATCTGTTGAAGTCTTTTACCACTTCATTAATGTCTCTGTTCTGTACCTTGAGGGTAGACAGCAGCGTGTTCACCTGATGCCTGAATAAACCCCAGTTGGCTTTTTTGTAGTTCCATCTTGTAATGGCTGGGCCTGTACTGAGAGTTGCACTCTGGACAGTAAGAAAGATTGGGCGATGGTCGCTTCCCCCTAGTTGGTCTCCTACTTCTCTACTAATATATCCAGCTATATCTGGTGTGGAGAAGGCAAGATCTGGTGTTGAAGTTGTGTGCCATCCTCTGGAGTAGAAGGTAGGAGTA
Source organism: Oreohelix idahoensis (assembly GCA_024509875.1). Lineage (NCBI taxonomy): Eukaryota > Metazoa > Mollusca > Gastropoda > Stylommatophora > Oreohelicidae > Oreohelix > Oreohelix idahoensis. The sequence goes on from JAMPIV010003736.1 coordinate 105,312, forward strand.
TCTGTGGCATTATTGACTAGGAGTAGGGAGTGATCATCTTGCCAAGTTTCAACCTCTTCACCTCTGTGATCCAGATGGTTATAGCCCCAGCTCTGGGAGTGGCTATTAAAGTCTCCAACTGCTATAAAGTTTTTGGTACCTGTATCTGAGACTCTGGGGTTGTTGCTAGTATTAATCTCGAACCTTTATTGTTTTGCTCCTTTTACTCTGTTAACTCGAGAGTAGCTAGATTACTAGCTGATCTAGAGGTGATGATTTCTCTCTACAACTGATACAGGAATTTACCAGGTGTCGGGGACAATCCTCTATGATGTTTTTTTTTTAGAGCATATGGTTATTAATTTGTCTTAAACCTGCATCGATTAGCTTTGGCATGATCCTTTAATAATTGGTATGATGGCTAACTGCAAACATATGATTCGTCAACAGCATTTGTGTTCAATGAAACAAATGTTTATTCAATTTCCAACAAGAACTGGGGTTTAAGTCAAATGGTAACCATTTTGCATAATAGCATGTTGACATTTAATAAACAAGCATGAAAAGTAAATGCATTATTTTAATGATGCAATATTCCTTAGTGAATCTCGTAATCTTTTCAAGATGCAAAAACATAGCGTGGCTCATCTATCCTTATAGAGTTCCTTCGTTTATTTGTTAATGTGGTCTAGATTTCACGTTTTTCTTATCTCTTCATTTCAATGAAGAGCCAAACTTTCTCTTATTCATTAGTATCCTTAGTTTGACTTTCTCTCAGCTTAAGGACCTTCATTCTTGGTAAAAGGTTCAGATATTGCCTCTGGTTTACAATTCTTTACCCAGTTTTCCTGTAGCTCCGTTTCAGTTATGACTGTTGGTGCTCTAACAGTTATTGCATGCAATTCTTAGCACTACTTACAGTTTTCATGAATTCACAAACAAATTATTCTACATTTCGAAATTACACAGTTGCTTTAATTGTGTGAAGTCAATCTCCTCTATAGAATATCACTGAGCAAAGAGAATTACGTCTTGTCTCGACCGCTCTAAATTCATTACTGACTAAAAAAATGGCTTCATCTCTCGTTCATTCCGGGGGAAGCAATTAAAAAAGGACTGAGCATTTCACCATTGGTGGGAAATCACGTGACCAATGGGTTTGGCGTTACGAAGCGAAGCTTAGCCTAAAATAATGCGTGGCTTTTCGAAGCTAACCTGGTTTAATTAAACATCTGCGCCAAGACTTTTTTAATCTTCTGTTTCTATAAAAATTTATTTTATATGTTAATATAGCCTGTATCTGAAAACTTACGGTATACGCGGTTACACTCCATCCATGAAGGTTTTCCTTTCGTGTGCAGGAATGTTATTCCTTACAAGAGTAAGTACTCCTCCTTTTCGTCTATCTTTTCTGTCGGATCTGAAGCATTGATATCCCCTTATTTTAAAGGTTTGATCTGCTTTCAAGTGAGTCTCTTGGATACAGCAAACACTGACTTGCTTCTCATACAAGATGTTTTCCAGCTCTGTCTTTTTGCTGTATCCAGCCTGCTTGCTGTTCACTCCCTCTGCATTCCAGTGCATCATGACAAGTGGCACTCTGGGTTTCTCTTTTTCTGTTTTGTTTTGGTCAGTAGTTCTCCTCCGCCGTCTGCTGACTCCACAAGACGGTCTAGAGGGTCCTCCAGTAGCTGAGGGTGGGCTCTGTCGAGGCTCAGAGCCCGGCACTGCACCTGCCTGGTGGAGCTCCACAGGGCGAGCACCAGTACGAGATTTATTTGACGGTGTACTCTCCATAGAAGAAAAAAAAAGCGAGTTGCGTGATACTGTGGTTTCCGGTGCGCCTTCTGGCCCAGTATCTATGACTTTAGCACCTGTTCAACGGGAGAGTGGGCTCATCCCTAATCTGTTTATGTTCCCAGTAGTAGACTATTCGCAAGCAGCCTGGGGGGTGTCACTGCTCTGCGCGGACCTTGTTTACCGAGGCGGCGTCCGAGCTCGTATGGTGAAAATATGGTTGCATTATCTTCAAAATAGCCCTGTCTTTCCTGCCATCCTGCAACTTTGAGTTAGGGAGTTCTGAGCTCCAGTCTCTTTCCCAGGCATTTTATCCTGGCCTGGCACGCATACAGAGGACCCCACTTCTGGTTCTAAGTTAGCAGTTGGGGACAGGTGGGGTAGCACACTGTGCATTCCCCGTCATCCAGGGGGCTCTCCAACTATGCAGAGCTTGCACAATGCTGTGCTCTGGTTCTGGGCTCACCCAAGGAATCCTCACGTCCTGCACAGAGCCACTTCCAGATACCCACCACCTGCCAACCCCCCATTGTAGAAATCTCCTGCATGCGGCCATCCAGTCAAGAGCCAGTATTAAGTCTGGTGCCCAAGTGATTCCCCCCAAGCTCAGTGTGCAATTCTGGGTTCTCATCATGCTGCAACACAGGGGGGATTGTGATGCTCAGCCATCTCTCTCAACTCTGCACCGATAAATGACATCGGGGACTTAACTGTGTCTCAGTACTGGGAGGCCCCGTTTCCGGGTACACCACACACAGCCAGTTGAGGCAACGGTCGCCGTGGGCGTGTCTTCAGTGGGGAAGTTGTGGAGTCTTCCTGTCCATGTTCTTGCACATCCTAACACTGCCCGCAAGACATCGGAGGTTTGGAGAGTGGCCTTCTCTGCTTTTTTGAGCCGGGGTGGGCTCCCCGGGCAAGTCTCGATGGGGATCGGGACGTGTCCACGCGCCAGTGGGCCCAGCATCGGCCGCATCTGTTGGAGGACTTGCTCTGCCAGGTTTGAGTTAGTAAATTCCAACTTTGTCATCTTCTTGGCATTGTGATGCTGGGGTGCCTGTGGATTTCCTAACGCCCCGGGTAGAAGCCAGAAGTGTACTGTGCCAGCTCTGGGGGAGATAAAGGGGGTGTTTCTGCGTCTCCTTGTGATACGTAGCCAAGGTAGGGCTCACAGTGCTCTTTCCCCGCCACCAAATTGCCTGCTGGTTACGCCGAGTTCTCCGAGGCTCTAGGCATGTGACCAAGAGTTGAAGGCAATAGGATCGTCACGTCCTGAGTCTCTGTGCCTGTACGATGGGTTCCGATCTTCAGGGAGCAGTCCACACTCGTTCCCACTCCCAAGACTTGTTCAGTATCCATCTGGCTCCTTCCCACCCACAGAGGGCGTGTACGGTGTAGTGCACCGGTTTTATTATCGAGGTTTGCTCCTCTAGATCCGTTGTGTTTAGCCTGAGGATTCGCACCCTCAGTTACCAGGACTACCTCGAGGAGGGTGTGGCTCTTCACCACGCACAACGATCTTGGGGTATGAGAGGTTTTGCTAGGCCAAGAGACTAACACCGCAATGGTCGCTCCTTTCATGAACAGAATTCACTAGGCCTAGGGTGAAGCAAGGGGGGAAACCCACTACCCACAACACCAGCACATCATACCCCCTGTCTGTAGACTTTGCCCCTAACAAAATAACGAAAAATACATTGAGAAATAAATTTTTGAAGTTCAGACTTGGGGCTACATTTCAATGTGAATTTTATCTGTTTTCTTGCCTATTGAATGAAATTAAAAATTACGAGGCATTACTTTTTGACCGTCCCTCGTATAATGTAGTAGAGACAGTATGCAGTCCTTTTTTTTACAGGGGGTGCTGCAGCTCAACAGCTCATTAAAGAAAGCCGCCACTGGTCAAATTCTATTTCACTTCTAAGACTGTCCTTCTTTAATCATCATAAAATGTTACGTATCATAACTTCTAAAGAATAGGATGGTTACCTTTATCATTTGATCAAAAAATCCAATCCTCTGAAGTTTCTTTATTACTCCACCCAAATCAAAACCAGTTTTATTCACAAAAATACAAGCCAATTCCTCAAACTCTGAAATGAAATTAAAAAGCCAGGTTAACAAAATTCTTAAACCATTCAAATAGACCAAGACTGTGTCACAGCAATGAGATGGATAATAACTCATGCCTTCCACATAAGTCTTTCTTCCTTAAAATGATTTTTGCATAGTTGTGCTTCAGTTTGTATCTACTTCCACTATTACTAACATCACACAAAATATTCTTTCATTAAAACCCTTTAGTAGAGATAAAAAGTATTTATCAGTGGCATTTTATAACAGGTTATCACTATGTTTACTTAACTCTTTGACTATGGAGCAACACTCACAGTTTTGGTCTGTTTTAACACCTATGCCGATGCAATGCTCATAGCGATAATTTAAGTTTGTCAGCAATAACCCAGAAATTCACCCGTTTTATCCAGTTATGTTTTAAAATCATAAGATGACTTTTGTTACTATTAAAACAACCAATTTGAGCGTAGGTGGCATGTAAACGTATTTTGATCTACAAATGTCAAAACCTTCTAAGTGAATAACTGTTTCCTGTTTACTTGGAAACACTGTTAACAATGAGATGATTTGTTGATAGTCACAGTTTGTTGTCAAATGATGGAAGTGATGCAGGAATGTTAGATACATTAAATTTAACTGCAGAGTCAACACTGTCTTAGCCTGGACCATCGAAAAGCAATAAAATTAGACTTATAGATACATTTAATGACTAGTCACAAGTGGTAAATAAAATGAGTTAATACAACTGTTGACAGTTTTTATGCGGTATTATTCTGGTTCATTTGTTTGAAAATTATGTAATGTAATATTGTATATATTTTGTAATTTTTGTAAGTGACCATTGCATATGTGGTGTGAATTCAGTATGTACTAAATATGACCATACCCAGTGTTACATTACTTTATAAATGGTTTACGTCGATATTCAAAGACTACAACGCAAGTATATCGACTGCAACAATAAACTGCCTTCCGAAAGTTGGTATCCTATTAACTTATTCGTATCTTTTAAATTGCATGCAATGTGTTTTTACCAATTGCACTTATGTAAGTACTAGTAAGTACATTGCATATTATCTTCTTTTTCATTCACTCTCAAATAACCGCATCTATTTCTCTTATAAAACTGGGTCCATTGTACTTTTACTGTTTGGAATTTAAAGCTGGTTTCCATTAGTACTTCTGCCGGGATGTCTAATTCATTGTTCTAATTGTTCCTGATGTCTGTGATTTCTGATGATGATTCTGTGAGGAGTACTATCTTGTCTCTAGCCAAATATTTATTTTCTATGATAGCAACTGCACCTGTTTTTAGCACTTCTGTCACTGCTTTAAAGTTGTTTGAGAATTTTCCAGTGGCCACTGAGATTGCACATTATGACTATCCACTTCCCTTTAGTTTCATATATATATATAACATGTGCATGTTCACAGAAACAATTTACAAAGAATTCACACTAAAATTTAGAGCCGACGTAGCCCAGTGGTTAGCGCACTTTTTTCCGAGCTCAGTGGTCCATGGTTTGATCCCCAGAAGAATTGGGATTTTTTAGACCGCAAACAGCGACCCAACCTCATGAATTGGGTACCAGAGCTACTCTGGGAAGGTTAAAGGTGGCCGACATGATGGTGATCATATCACCTCTAGTGATGGTCGAGAGAATATGGGCCTAACACCTTTACCTTACACTAAAATTTGGTATCCTACATTGTTTGTAATTCTTCACAGAATAATTCAGGCACAGTGTGATTAATACAAAGTCAAAGAGTTAATTATTATAACTCTTTAATTCTCAGTGCAAGTTAAAATCAGCTCTAATGTTTGCTTGGTTGGGGCAAAAGATATAGTTTGGTTTTTCATTTATAATGCTGTTCTGCAATTTTTAACAGTAGAATAATGTCATTCCGATGGAAAGCACCCCTTTTCATTCAAATGTGAATCAGCAATTGTGTGTCTTTACTTGTTAATTTTCAGTTTTAAGCGTGTATTTTCAAAGCTTCTAAATGGCCATGCCCACCACTTTTAGTAGACCTTGTAGGCTGACTTCAGTCCAAGGGTGGAAATTATTTGAAGACATTTCGGATGAAGAAACTAATTCAGACTGATGTGATTATGCCGATGACAATGAAGATGAATTAGATTATCAGTAGGTTTCTGAAACAATCTTATGATAGTACAGATGATAATATCATGACAGGACTGATATCGAAAATCAAGCTGGAAGACTGGACAACATAATCAGAATCACAACAAAATTAGAAACTGTATTTGAGTTGAAAAGAAAGAAAATAAGGAATGATGATCATGTTGCAAAACATAGTTAACAACACTAATACGGCATAAATAATTTTCCCTTTCGCTGACATATTAAAAAAGTTTCCTGTTTTTACAGGCCAGTGACCTGCTTTTGTATTCTGTGAAAATAATTATTTTCTGAGGGTTTCAAAACAAAATAGTGAGTACACATTACTAGAATATTTATTTATGTAACTTTTGGCAGATTTGTGTGTGTGGGGGAGGGGAGGGAGGAAAGAAGGCAGTGATACAAGAAGCCAGTTCTGATAGTTTTCTGCATTGCTGATAAAACATCTCCATATTGTTGCATGACTAATCATTTTTTGTATGAAAGCCTTTAAAAATTATGGCAGCGCAGTGGTTAATGCACTAGCTTCCTAGCTTGGTGGCCCATGGTTCGATCCCCAGTTGATGTGTGGTTTTTAGATCGCAAATGGCCCCAGGGTCGACCCAGCCTCATGAATTGGGTACCAGAGCAACTGTGGAAAGATTAAGGCAGCCGGCGTGATGCTGACCACATCACCCTTAGTGTACCAATGATCAAGAAAATATGGGCCTAACACCATATTCCCAATTTGCCTCAATGGGCATGTAATGGGATCCTTTACCTCTTTTACCTTTTAAATATTATGGCCACCAGTAATCTACTTAAATTTCCTTCATTTTCATGCACATGAAAATTACAAAAATGTATTCTAAAGACGACTTTCAACCCACACTACGTTTGCCATTTTTTGCTTTGGCCAAATCCACATTTTTGTTTAGGACTGAAAAAGTTAGATATGTTAAAATTTATGTTTGACATTTACCATTGTAAATATTATAAATATGTGACTGTTACATACCACCCTTCATGAGGGCCAGACTCCTTGCAAACAGCAAACAAACCATGAATTTTTAAAACACCCAAGGAGCAGAGGTCACCACCATGCCAAATGGTGTTTGTGGTCATGTCTCTCCATTTCCTAGGTCTTTAGTGTCTTAAATCAGTTATTATCTTTTAAATTTCTATCCACACCATATGGTCAGTTTATTGTGGCACATCCCTCTTTGTGTTCCTCTTCTTCTTTTTTTTGGGTGAATTTACCAAATATTGATAGGTTACCTCTTGTTATGATGTGCCCAGAGAACTTTGATATACTTGTGTTTTATTTTGTTGATTCACTGACAGCTTTTATCTATTTCTGTAAAAGGTTCTTCATCTAATTATCTTGCTCTCCATGATATTCATTGCATCCTTTTTTAGAACAACATCTCTACAGCCTCTGGTCTTATATTGTCCAGGTCTCACATGAACAAAGGGCTCAGTAACACTTTGTAGTACTCATTTCTTCCCTGCCAATAACATTTCTAGCTGGTATTATTGTGGCCTCTAATCTTCTCTCAATCTTTCAGTGTCCAGGATAAGGGACTCTGTCTATCGTTGTGATACTCTCTTCCTCAATAACAGTAACATTTCTTAGTTGGCATGAAAATTGCCATGCCATGAAAAGTTGACTTTGCCTTTGCAATTCTTGCTTCAATTTCTGCTGGATACCTGCCAAAGGACCTAATTATAGATCCATGGCAGTTGACCTGCTTTGCTTACATTTTCATTTTCTTCTACATTTATTTAATAATCTGAGATTTTTTTCTTTTCATAATATAACCATTATTTATGTTTCCTTACTGTTTAATTCCAAACCTTTCTTGATGTTGTTGAATAGAAGAGGCACTAAGTATCTGCACTTATCAATCTGTTATGTTGTCGCTTTTATTTGTATTTTTTGTCAGTATTTGACAAAATTTAAATTATGTAACAGTTTTGACAAATATTTTACTGACAATGAAAATAATAAAAATACATTATTAAAAAAAGCATCTCTACTAGAAGTAAGAAAGTATGTCTGACACAGTTCTGAGTTGGCAGAATTCCCTAAAGCACCTCTTTCATATAGCAAGGCAATGTCAAAAACTGGAAGGATTGGGTGTGAATTTCTGGAATGCCTATTTCTTCTTTCTCTTGCTGTTGTTTAGTGTACCAATCTTCCAAGTACTTACAGCTCTTTATTCTAACATCATCTCAATTTATCTTCTTCTAGAAGTAGGCTACTGTGATGGGACAGGTCATTTTATTCAGTTATCTGCACACAGCATTAAAAAACACATGAAGTGTATAGATGATTGTTAAAATTGTTGCAATGGTAAATTTTCATATTGAGAGTTTTGTTTGTCTGTTGTTGTTTTTTTTTTAAATTTGCCTTTCACAAATATTTTCAATATGTTTTCTGTGGTTGTGTGAAAATAGGGCCCATAAAAAAATCATGGCTATATTGTATAATATCCCTGAAACTAAACTATCACCCATAAACTTCAACACTATCACTGTAACAGTCATAAAGTAGTCCTAAAAAGTAAACATTAAACACATTTTCAATACCTGGAAGCAGCTTGATCAAGTCTGACACCACATTTAAGGCTGTGATGACTCTGGAAACAGTTCCTCTGTTTTGTTTGAATCCCGCAGTATTGTTGAAATGGTAAATCACAGAGTTGCACATGATGGTTAGCCTTGGTTAAGAGGAAAAAACAAGCACAATTACAGAGATGTTTCTATAAACCACAGTTGTGGACATACATGTTGGAATGGCGTGGACACTCTATTTCTGGTAATAAAAAATTGACTAGACACCACAAGTAAACAAGAATAGGTGTAGTGATCATGTATTCTGATCATTACCCAAGAAGCAAAGTCCTTCAACAAACATATGCCAAGTTCTCACACATCCTGTCATCAGCTCATTTCTTTCTCCAGTTCTCTTCTCCATGTATTTATTGGTCTCCCTCTACATCTCTTACATTGGGAATTCTAGAACAATGACTGCCTTGTGATGCTATCAACAGGTTTCCTCAATGTGCATACTATCCATTGTCAGTGTCTTCTTTGCATCTCCCTTTCCACAGGCACTTGCTTTTGTCATCAGTTCCACTTTAGTAATCTTATCATACCAGTTCAATATTTCTGCTTTAAAAAGTAAACGTTTATGAAAGTCTGTAATTTGTTGCTGATCTCCACATTGCAGAGCCATACAATAGGAGTTTATTGACATTTGAGTTGAAGTTATTATTTTTGTGTTGGACTTGATTTCTTTTGTTTTCCATATATTTTCCAATTAAATGAAAGGTGTATTCATATTTTGATATCACTTTCTCCTTCCAACTTTGTATAGATTGCTGCCAAGTTATATATATATATATGAGGGGGAGTAAAAAAGTAACCTTAATATGGCAATAAAAAGTCCAAATCACATTGTAGACGGTTGTACTACAGTTATGTTATGCCCTGCTGCTTGAGGTACCGTCATCCTGATGGGAAGTATGACGTCAGCAAATCATAGTCAAGATGGTCGCCCCCTTGGAAGCATGCACGAGAGAAGAGCAGCGTACAGTTATCCATTTTTTGGATAATGAGGGTGAGAAACCAGCAGACATTCATTGGAGGATGAAGAGGCAGTATGGGGACGCTTGTGTGTCGCTTCAGCAGGTTTATGAGTGGCATAGGAAGTTTAAAAGTGGGGTGACATCATAAACAGGGACAGCATCTGGAAAATACTGAGGGCTTATGGAATTCCAAGCTGCATTGTTTCCATCATAAAAAGCCTCTATTCTAACTTTACATGCAGTGTTGGATTGAGTAATTCAACTTTTGAAGTGAAAACAGGAGTACGACAGGGATGCTCCTTATCAACAACATTATTTTTGACAACCATAGATTGGGTGATGCACCAGACAACAGAGGGCAGTCCAAGAGGAATTAGATGGACAATGTTGTCTACACTGGAAGACCTGGAATATGCAGATGACATTGCACTACTCGCGCATTCACATCAACACATCCAAGAAAAAAACCAATAAACTGAATAAGTATGGCCAGTAGATTGGTCTGAACATCAATCTGAAGAAGACAGAGGTCATGACACTAAATGTGGGCAATCCTGAGCCAATAACAATAAGGAACCAGAAGTTAGAACAGACAGACACATTTACTTACTCAGGATGCATAGTATCATCTGACGGCAAAATCAGCAAGGACATTAACAACAGAATGAATAAAGCGAGAACAGCCTTTGCTAGTCTCAACAACATTTGGAAGTCTTCCCAGTACAGCACAAACACCAAATTAAGACTGTGTGGTGATGAGAGCTGTGTACTTTCTGTGCTTCTCTATGGTGCGGAATGCTGGAGACTAACAGAGAAGGAAATGTCAAGGCTGTCCTCCTTCCACACAATCTGCCTAAGGAAAATTCTCAGAATCTTTTGGCCAAATACCATCAGCAACCAAGAACTACAAGGGGATTGACATAAGTCTTGGGCCTGACCATGAAGGACATGTCACAGAGAGCTGAAATTTTGTATAGTGTTTATTCCTTTTCAATAAAGCCACCGTCTGAATTGACACACTTCTGCCATCTCTACTTGACCTTGAAAAGACCTTGGGAGTAGAACACCCTATTTTTCAAACTAAACCAGTCATCACATGCCAGTATAACCTCTTCATCGCTGTCAAAATGATTTCCTTTTAGCTGTTTTTTAAGATTTGGGAATAGAAAAAAGTCTGATGGAGCCAAATCTGGAGAATATGGTGGGTGTGGAAGAATTTCAATATTCAAATCGTTGACTGCTAGCTGCACAAACCGTGCTTTGTGAGAGGGCGCGTTGTCTTGAAGCAAAGGAAGATTTTGAGTGCACGTTATCCCTTGTTTCCTGGTCACAACCTTTCTTAGTTTGGTGAGAAGATCAGCATAGTATTGTCTATTAACTATGTTGCCACGAGGCAGATAATCTTTCAAAAGGACACCTTTGCCGTCCCAAAAAACAGTCAGCATCACTTTTCCTGCAGATTTCTGCACCCTCGGCTTGACAGGTGTTGGGGAGCCCGGGGTTTTCCATTGCATGCTGGCAATTTTGGATTCGGGGTCATAATGGTGTACCCAAGTCTCATCTACTGTCACCATGGTCTCCAAAAAAATTTTTTGACTGACACTTTTTGAGCAACTGTTGACAGCAATTTACCCTCGTTTGCTTCTGTTCACGTGTCAACAGTCGCGGAATGCAGAGTGCACTCACTTTTCTCATGTTCAGTCTGTTATGTTAAATTCTATAAACTGTTCTTTCATTTAGTTTTACTTTACTAGCTATCTCCACAATTGTCATTTTTCGATCCTGGTCAATGATTTTCTTCACTCTTGTTGCATTTTCATCGTTGCACTCTAAGGCGGGTCTACCAGATCTTGGCAGATCAGCAACATTTGAGTGGCCGCACTTATAACTGTTGACACCAGTTTTTTTACCGAAGTATATGAAGGACAAGAATCACGAAACACTGGTTCCATCTCCCTGTGTATTTCTGTAGGTGTTTTTCCCTGAAACATCAGAAATTTTATCACAGCTCTGGCCTCCTTCTTTTCCATTGTTTTGTCAAATCTTTGGAGCAGCAGATCAGGTCAATAGGGTACATTGCGCCGTGCACCGTAGCGGGAAAACCCATTGAAGAAACAAAGGCGTACTTCACACATTCAGTGCAAATATGATGAACTTTAAATGTGCCAAGTTTCATCTTCCTCCTGTGACTCCTTCATGGTCAGGCCCAAGACAATCTCCTTGTACTTATTCGGAGTAACCAGGACATGCACACCATCATAGCTGGCAGACGCTGGAGTTGGGTTGGCCACATCCTCAGAAGGGACCCTGATACCATCACAAGAACAGCTTTGCTATGGACCCCGAGGGACAGCGAAAGAGAGGCCGACCAAAAACAACTTGGCGGAGAACTGTGGAAGCCGAGATGCAAAGAATGAACCAGAGTTGGGGCACTGTGTGAAGGATGGCCACCGACTGAGCAAAGTGGAATCAGTTTGTTGCTGCCTCTGACTGCTTTGACGGTTTCTCCAGAATGTTTTATTAAAATATATGGGACAGTTTTGAAACAAGCCACTAAAATCATATACCTGGGCATGTTGTAACATCAGATGGAAAGTTTATCTGTGAGGTGAAGAGCAGAAAAGCTCAAATAAAAGCAGTGTTAAGAAAAAAAGAAAAGTTTTTATGCAATAAATCTTTACTGACAGATTTACGATACAGATATCTTTCCTGTTACACAGAACCAATCTTGCCATAAGGAAGCAAGTCAAGGACAAAAATTAAATAAAGAAGAAAATCCCTGCTGGTCTCAGACATGTGAATTTACAGAAGAATGTTAAGAATTCTATGGATAGCTAAAATTAGGAATACAGATGTCCTGAAAGTGGCCAGTGCTAAAAGGAATCTTATTACTCACATTAGAGGGCTACAATCAACTTTCATTGGGCATGTTATGAGAAGACAAAAAAGCTGGAATACATTATGACAACAGGAAAGATGGAAGGTAAAAAGGAGATAAAGGACGACAAATATAGAATATACAGAACAGAGAACAGGAGGTTGTGGAGGAATGTGATCACGCACACCAGCTAGCATGGTACATGAAGAAAAACTGTTTTCGCCTATCTACAGCTGAAAGGTATAAAGATGAGTGGAAATAAAGACAAATGATCAGGGCTAAACTATAATGCTTTAGAGAAATGCAAAAGTGAGAAGCCACTGTAGATCTGTGTTCATCTTCAGGGAGGGTAAGACATAAAGAACAGAAAAGTAGCCAATAGATATCTCTTAAAAATGTCTGCTCATTGTCTGCACAGAAAACTAATAGATGAATAGGGTAATCAATATAAAAACTTATTATTGAACACTGAGTCTCTTGAACCTTATTGAACACTAATTAACCAAATGATTAATAATATTACTATCCCACTGGCTTTATCAGCACCATACAAAACAAAAACAAAGAAAATGTCAGTAATTGATGTCAAATTTTCTATAAATAGCTAAGAAGAAATGAAATGAAAAATTAAAGAACATAGTGAAAGGAGATGCGAGATATTAGATACCAATCTTGAATATCTAGATAAGGAAATGGTTTGGCCATCTGGTAATACGTTAAGACCAAATAGTGGCACAAACTTGCTGTACCTGGATATCACAATAAAAACATAATGATGACAAGGAAGATATAGCTTCAAGAGGTAGTTGAAATATGTGAGCAAAATAAAATAACTACACAGGTCACCAAATCTGTCAAACAATATCAATGATTTTTTTCCTATTTCTGTGATGTTTAACACAAAGTGAGCATTTGTGTTAATCACTTAAAGCATGCGTAATTATACATTCTTCAGCCATTCACTTACTTGGAGCTTTCATGAAGGGAATATAGAGAACTGAGAACTGTTAAGAACCAGCTATCTACTGAAGTCATGTTGATTTGAGTTTTCTGCATATTATCAGCAGTGTTGATAAAGTGCAGTACTGCAGAGTGTGCGGCATCCAGCACAGTGCCACTGTGAACTGAATCAATAAGTTCACTTTTGATTAGCATATCCAGCTGTGGAAAGAAAATTAAGGAAGCAAAATATCAACAGCGCAGATTACCAAATATCAGAGTTGTATGAAAATCATATTTTTCACAAAATTACTGAAGAAAGATATGCTATTCAACCCCTAACGGGTTATAATTAGGGTTTATAGTGCCTACAGTTTTTTAAATAGTAAAGTGCCACCATATGATTAAGGCAACATCCCTTCTCATCTTTCATTGTAAACAAGGTAAGTGATAATTTTTAATATGTGAATGTGTTTTAATTTTTTTTTTTTATTATACCTTTACTAACCATCTTAATTTATATTGTTATATACTTTTTGGCTATATTGTGGAATTCCTAACACATGTATCATAGTTATGGGTAACATGCATGTACTTTTTATACTCTAACAATTGGATTCTCTGTTGGTCATACCTCTTACAGTTTAGTAGGATGTGCTCTATATAACTGTCTTCCCAACATTCTGCACAAGTGAGGTTCTTCTATCCTAAAAAACTGGTCCCAAGATGTAGTCTGAGCAATTTCTTACTGCTGGGAATTTCTAACTCCCTTAATACTTTATTTGCTTTTGTTGGAGCTTTGAACAGTTTATATGGATGTCTTCCTTTTAGATTTGTATCCCAAAGCTATGCCAGTTCTTCCATTATTTTAAAAAAATGAAGCTTTTGACCCTGTTTTGCCTACATTTATTTTGTTTTGTGGCTGATCTACCTTTCTTGGCTTTGTTATCTGCTTTCCTTTCAAAATCTGAAGACACATGCAAGTTGCCTTATTGCTAGAAATATGAGAATGACAAGAACAGCCACTAAAGATAAAATGCTGACACTAAAACCAAATGAGAGATAGACCATTACAGGAAAACAAAATTTAAAGACCAAGCAAACAGTCAAATACCTAATAAGGATGTCTTCTACAATACTCCAAAGACCAAAAAAATTAAATTTAAACCATAATTTTTCAAGCCAGTAAAATGATCTTTTGTGCTACTCAAACTAAAAAATGTTATGTGACTCAGAAATGATTAAGAAACCAGCACTGTACTAAAAAGGTAGTCCCATAGCAGATATTGCCGTAGGGGAGTGAAGTGTTAGAGACTTCACTACACTAGGTCCAGCATCGAGAGGTGGGGGTGACTAGTTCCCTTCCTTGCTGCCTTTTCCTTCTTTAACTCAAGTGCAAAGTCAGATACTCATTTGTAGCTGAGTAGACTAAAGCGTGTCAATACCATGAATCGATCCCAGCACCTTTGCCGTGAGAGACCAGCACTCTGTACTACTAACATTAAATATGTCCATTACCCAAACAAAAATTCAAATTTTTAATTTTAATTTTAATTTTAATTTTACTTTTTTAATTTAAAAATTTAATTTAAAAATGCTTGGTGCATTTTAATTCAAATGTTATCTCAGTGTTAACATACGGCTGTGAGAGTTGGTGGAGAACAACTATAAAGCGTGTCAATACCATGAATCGATCCCAGCGCCTTTGCCGTGAGAGACCAGCACTCTGTACTACTAACATTAAATATGTCCATTACCCAAACAAAAAAAAAGCCATAATATACTCAGGCACCCACACATTAGTGACAGTTAATAAAATGATATTCTTCTCCTTTGATGCTTGCTCTCATAAAATCACATCTATTTCTCTCATTAAGTGGGTTGTGCGTCTCAGTCTTCTCTCATTATCATACTTTCCCTTCAACATTGATAAGGATCACTCCCCAGTATGAAACAGGGTGACATTCAGTAGTGGCTTGGGGCTTGGCATTCATCTCATCATCTCAACCCATAACCCGTCATGGGTCGTAGGGGTGCCATGGTGGAAGCATCAGCAGACAGGGTCCTCCACTGCTCTCTATTCTCAGCAATGCGTACAAGTGTGGAGAAACCGTGTCCTGCCCATTCTTTGATGTTATCAGCCCAGGATTTTCTTTGCCTTCCTCTTCTCCGTTTACCTTCGACTGTTCCCTGGAGGATCGTTTTTGAAAGGGAGTCATGACGAGTTACATGCCCAAACCAGGCAAGCTTTCGACGTTTCACTATTGACAAAAGTGGTTCTTGATGGCCTGCATAGGTGTTTATCTTCTCTCTAACATAGACATTTGTTTTGTGCTCTTTATAGCAAATGCGCAAAATTCTTCTATAACATTTATGCTCGAAAGCCTGAATCCTTCGCTCCGTATCTGCAGTGAGTGTCCAGCCCTCACACCCATACAAGAGAATAGATAATACAAGTGATTTGTATAATTTGATCTTCACAGGAAAACTGATGTTACTTTTCCAGATCACATTCAACCTTGTCATGGCAGCTGAGGCCATCTCAAGTCTTGTCTTGATTTCTTTATTTGATCTTCCATCACTACATATAGTGGACCCGAGATATTTAAAGGTGTTAACTTCTTCTAACGTTTGCCCATTTAACGTAATGTTGGTCGGAACATGTTTCTTATGGCTATTCACCAATATCTTGCTTTTTTCTATATTAATTTCCATCCCATATGTTCTTGTTACTTTCTCCAGTCTAGAGGTAAGGTCTTGAAGTTCTGATTCTGTTCCAGCTATCAGATCAATATCATCAGCTTGGCATTCCTGTAGCCTATTAAGTCTCCTCAGACAGAGCTTCACATCTATGATTGACGTAAGCATGTTTTTGTTGAGTGGAATAGCACATTGTGCCATAATTTGTAGATGGGCTGTTATATCTGTGCATCATGGTCCTGCTCATCTGATTTCAGCAATCAAATTATATTCAGATTTGCTTTTCTTAATTTTGACCATTCTCAGCCTACTTATAAGAAAGCAGGTGGTTTTAAATCATTTTTCCCATTTTTACATGAATTGCCATCCAGAGCTAACAACCTCATTTACCATAAGCTTTATGGTTTTAAAATACCAGAGACTTGCTCTAGTCTCTTCTGCTTCATGTATTAAAAGTCCCACCACAAGAAGGCCAGGAGCTGGGCTGTTACTTGCAATGCACACCTTGATGGCATTATAACACGGTTAAGAGATCATCCTGTACTCCAGTCCAACCATGGCAGATTTGGAACCAAAAAGCATATTCATAAAAACCCTCTGCTTTCAATGTTTGTTATGGCCAATACATCAAAGAATAAGAGAAAAAGATCTCAACATGTCACATATGATGTCTGAGAACAGTTACAAATGTCACCGAAGAAGACTAAAGGAGAACCAAAACATAAGAAAGTTAGAGGAAACAAAACCATGTATCATCTGCATAGAGAGACAGAAAATAAAATGATTTGAATATATTGTCAGAATGCAGTCTACCATCATCATGAGCCTTCAACATACAAGGCACATGGTGCCTCAAAGGACGTGTGATAGACACTGTTAAAAAAATCTCAAGAAGCATTTTATGATGCTAGCCAAAGCAACACATCTCGCACAAGAACAAAACTACTTGATACACTACTTCATCAAAACTGGGAATCCTAAATATTTTGAGCTGAGAAGTACGAGTATTTCTAGAAGAATCATGATGAATGGTACATAATTACAAAGTGAATGAAACCAGACAAAGAGGGCAATCTGAGAAGATGAATTAGCGATTAACGGAAATCTAAAGTAGTATATTATTATTCAACAACATGACAGATCTTACACCATGGGCAAGACAAAAAACAGCCGATAAAATAACTATCTTAAAAGCAATGCACCAGAGTATAAGCAACACAACAGACAGAAAGAAAGAAGAAATGATAATATAATCTAAATGCATTCAATAATTTTATATTTCTTCTAAAGTGGACAAATTCTGAAACTGGTTGATGCGTAAAGCTGTATCAGCAACAAGATGTAACTGCAGATGTTAGCTAAGTTATATTATAAAGTAACTGCAGATGTTAGCTAAGTTATATTATAAAGTAACTGCAGATGTTAGCTAAGTTATATTATAAAGTAACTGCTTTACCTGCTTCAGTATATCCCCTGCATTAAAGAGTGAGAGCAGCTCCTGAAAGCTTGAGCTCCTGTTTGTGACAGCATTGCACAAATGTGTCTGGACAGCAGAAACATCAATTTCCTCGGGAAGATGGAAGTGATGGTTTAGAGAACTGTTTCCTGCACATATTTTATCCCAAGGCTCATATAGTGTGATTCTGTACAACTTGAAAGAAAAGTGAAGTCATGAACATTAAAGGAAAGGCTAACCAGATCACACTAGATTAATAAGAGTACATTTTACTTTCACTACTTTTATGCTGAACTGTGGTGCATTCTGCTAGAATGATGTCCACTTTCTTGCTCTTTAAGAAGAGTGGACAGACAACAGTAGTTGGCCCTCCATTTGCAGGAAGTTAAAATCTGCTATTGCAGTGATGGTTTCCATATCAATCTATTATACATGGTGAGTTTGCAAGCCCTATGCACAATGTCACCTTAGTCACATCTTACAACATGCCTAGTGGGAGAAGTGGTCCTATGTTCTCTTTGTCTCCTCACATAAACCACGAAATCACACAGAATGCAGCTACAAGGTGTATCAAGTTTGTGCAATAAGTTAAATTCTCATTGGGAAACTAGGTACAGATTAGGAATGCTATAGTAATACCATACACAAATTACCATAACTGGGTCTATGGTTGAGGCCAATATCTTGGCTGCACCAGAAGTACCAAAAACATCTTCAATGACATTGGCCACTTTGTCAGAATCAGGCAGGATATCTTGAATCTGCACTTCAGTGCCTTGGCCTAAAGAACAATAATATAATTACACCACCTTCCTTAACACAAGAAGACGACTACTGTTTATACAGCAATAATTGCAAAAATGAGGGATTTCCAGTGTCCCCATAATCATAACATAACATTTGCTTAATAAAACACTGCGCAGAACTGCAGTTATCATGCAGTTGAAAAACTCACAAATTATGTGAAATTAAATAACTAATAAAATCTTATGACATGAACTAATGAAAATGACTTATTAATTGCGCCGCCTCCGTCCGCAACCTCCTTTAGGGTCCTCTATTCAGTCTTCTACCCAAGCTAAAGTTATTTGCATTCCTCCAGATTTGCATCTGTCTCCTGATGAATTGTCTGTCCTGAGCAAAGGTCTTAAGTTTGTTCCTCTTCGTTCTAGTTTTGACAAATATTCTCTGCTTCAGGATGTTCACAGCTTCCATCGCCGCATGCGTCTCAAATATTACCATCGTAATGGTAATGATTCTACCAGGGTTTCCGATACTGATGATATCTTTCGTCGTTTCGGCAAACGTAAACTAGACTGGACTCCAGCTCCAGGAGCTTCTCGTGCTCTGGATTTATATATTGCCAATACTTTACACGACATTGACCAGCTCAATCTACGCCGTCTCCGTCGATCTAACCTCACGTCTTCTGAATGGCGGGCATTGTCACGCCTTAAAAACCGTGATGATATTGTTATCAAGCCGGCAGACAAAGGTGGTGCTGTGGTTGTTTGGCGTAAGGACTTATACATTCACGAAGGAGTTACTCAGCTAGGTAACACCACCTTTTACTCACCTTGTTCTGGTGATGCTACAGTCCGGAATAATCTTACTGTTCATGAGACTATCCGGGGCCTTGTCCATGATGATCATCTCCCTTCTGGTGCTTTATCTCTCCATATTTTTGATAGTAGTCTTGGTAAGCCTTCCTTCTACATGCTTCCTAAGGTGCATAAAATTGCTAACCCTGGTAGGCCTATTGTTTCAGCCTGCTCTTGTCCCACTGAACGTATTTCTGAATTCCTTGATAGTATTTTCCAGCCTTTGGTCGCCAATCTGCCTTCTTATTTGAAAGACACTACTCATGCTATCACTACCTTTGATTCTATCAGATTCACGCCTGATCGTACTTACCGTCTTTTCCTTCTAGATGTTTGTTCCCTTTATACTTCTATTCCACATGCTGATGGTCTTAAGGCACTCCAATTTTTTCTCGACCAGCGTACTGATCTTACTATAAGCACAGGTCCGCTTCTTCGCCTTGCTGAGTTGGTTCTTAATCTCAACTCTTTTGAGTTTAATGGCCAATTCTTCAACCAAATCAGTGGCGTTGCTATGGGTACTAAGATGGGCCCTAGTTACGCTTGCCTTTTTATGGGCCACTTTGAATCTTTGGTCTTTCAAAATTATGATGGGCCAATACCTGAGTTTTACCGCCGCTACATTGATGATGGTATTGGCATTACTGACATGTCTGAGGTAGACCTCCGTCGATTTATCGACTATGTTGGTAATTTCAATCCTGCCATCAAATTCACTTCTGAAATTTCTACGACCTCAGTGAACTTCCTCGACATCACTGTGACTATTAGCCCTATTGGTCTTAAAACGTCTGTCTATTATAAGGCTACTGACGCTCATGGCTTCCTCCTTTATACTTCATCGCATCCTCTTAGCTGTAAAAATTCCATTCCCTTTTCTCAACTTCTTCGCTTGCGTCGGTTATGTCACGATGACGATGATTTTTATCAGCGAGCTCAAGAGATGCTTGAGTTCTTTCGCCGACGTCTTTATCCAGAACATGTGTTATCTGATGCCCTTAATCGTATCACACGCGTCACTCGTCAGATGGCACTCACTACTAAACCTTCTGTTCAATCTGACAGACTCAAACTGGTTCTAACTTTCCATCCTCACTGCCTGGCGGTAAAGAGAATTCTGTTTCGACATCTGCCTATTCTCAACTCTGATCCTGATACCAAAGAGTTATTTCGTGATACACCTTTGGTAGCTTATCGTAGGGATAGGAATTTTAGGGATATTCTTGTACACAGTCGCTTGCGACATTCTAGCCCATCTTACTTTGGTACTAAACCGTGCCAACGCCGGATATGCAAGACCTGTCCGTTTGTACTCCAAACTCAGACAGTCACTTTTCCTAAAGGAAAATTTATCATTAGAGAGTCTTTTACGTGCGAATCCAGAAACCTGATTTATGCTATCATCTGCAAGAGATGTGGCATGACCTATATTGGTGAAACTGGTAGGCGTTTGGCAGACAGGTTTCGTGAGCACTTGAATGACATCTATCAGGACAAACATTTACCGGTGGCCCTTCATTTCAATAGACCTGACCATTCAGGTAATTCCGATATACATGTCACTGCCCTGCGTTCATGTGCCGGTAATGACAAGACTCGCTTTTCGTTGGAGAATCGCCTTATTTTTAAAATGGGCGTTCTAGCTCCCGGCGGTTTAAATATACAACATCATTTTGCATAAATTCTGGTAGCTTTTCTCTTTTTCATTCTTTATTCGTTGTCTTTATGATCCATCTTCTTATGTTTTTGCTTTGGTTCGTTTCGTATCTTTTTATATCTCTTGTTTTGTCGCTATCGCGCGTCACTTCCTTGCGAATTCTGTGACAAGAGACTACCGCTTTCTTCCACGGATTTTTTGCATCGAGCTAAGCTAACTTTAACTAGTTCCACAGTTTTGTTTATTCTTCTTTTTTCGTTTCGTTGGATTATTTACTTTCTTGTTTCAGTATTTCTTTTAGATTTTACGGTTTTCTTGTATTGTTATTTACTTTTTCCATCTGCTTGTATCGCCCATTTTTTGTATGTTTCTCATCATCGTATAGTTTTGTAGTACCTATATGTAATTTTGGTCTTTTTCACCTGTTTGTGGCTGACGAAGGGTAAAACCCGAAACGTCCCTTGTCTCATGTGAACTGTTATTAGTAAAACTGATTCAATACCGTTTTATTAGTTTATAAACTTATATTAATTTATGAAATTAAGAGATTTTAAATCTAAATGTAAAGGTAGTCCCATAGCAGAAACTGCTGTAGGGGAGTGAAATGTTAGAGACTTTACCATACTGGGTAAATCTTTTTTAAATGAATGTGTCCAGTTCCATTACTTGCTGCCTTTTCCTTAAAAATCAGTCAATACTCCAGTACCCACCATATGTGCTGCAGCAGCACAGGTGCAATCAATTTAAGTGAATGTGACCAACAAAATTCCTTGCGTTAAGACTGCTAATGCAGTATCATTTATCCATAAGACTTGCATCTTTCCAGGTTATTAAGCTTCATAATCCGGTGAATAATTCTCGGACATCCTGTATTTTCATAAATCCAGTCAGGAGCCGCGCTGGTGTAATGGTTACCACACTGCGCTGGCAATCGGGTGATCCAGGTTCAAGCCTGGGCGAAGATATTTGAAAGAGTGTCGTCGACCGGGACTTGGACTGGATTAATTCAGGCCCTGACAAAGACATTTGAAGGAGTGTCGTCAACCAGGGACTGGAATAACCTGAACGGCTCCTGAGCCGACCCAGCTCTAATGGGTACCCTCCGAAGACGGTGAGTATCTGCCTGAATGGCGTGTGGACACCTGTCATTGTACAGGTAAAAAGGGATACTCACGTAAAAATCAGTCTCAGGTTAGATATACTAACCAGAGATTCTCACCTTGAGTAATAGCGGGCGTACAAGAAAAAAAAAAAATCAATCCAGTATATTACGTGTTGAAAAATGCAGCATAAAAAAAAGTAATTAAAAATAAATGAATTACCTAATTTCTGCAAATTTTCATCTATAAAGTGAAGGACGGAGGAAAAAAATCTACAGAATTGCTTAAAAGTGATCCAGTCATTGCTTTGTCCTGCTGAGCTGTCCAACAGCTTCAGGTATGAAAGAACACTGTAAGAAGAAAAAAAAATATGATTTAAGGTTACAACAAATTGTCATGATCATTATCATCATCACTTTTCAGCTCCACCCAGGAGCATAGGGCTTCAACAAACATATGCCTAGTCTTCATGTCCCATGTCATCAGCTCAAGGTGTTTCCATGTCTTCTTCATCATTTTCAACAACAAATACAAGACAGTGCAAAACAAAAATAAAAAAACAAGTTTGTATAATACCCTTGCCCAATGTAGTTTTTGGGGGTCGCTGATGAGACAAAGAAAGAACAGAACTACTGTTCCCTCAGGTGTTTGTACAAAGTGACTAATATAATGTTGTCCATGAGGCCCACAACTTATCACGTCAAATAAATTGCTGCAGAAACCACCACTGCCTGAGCATGTGAATGCTTGGTGCAGGTCTTCTGCATGGGGTCACCAGCAGTAGTGGTTGCTTCATGCTCCATAAGGAGGGAAAATGAAAATGATAACGATACCTCCCTTACTGCTGTTGTTATTTACATATTTTTAAGTGGACATTTATGTCATGAGTTATTTTTCTTTTTACTTTCTACAGCTAAGACTGAAGTGTAAAAAAACTGAATAACTGAAAGGAAAAACAAAAGGACCCCAGACAAAAACTTGTTGAAAAGGCCTACCAACAAAGTAAAAATTATAATTTATTTTCTCTTACCTTCCTAATGACTTGTCAAAGACAATATCCTTCACAGATTCCCATGCATTCTTCATTATGTGTGCTTCTGAGTGATTTACCTTATCCTGGGTCACCAAATCTGCCAGCTTCTCTAAGCTGGATATCAACTCCATCCAACCAAAATCATGGTCATAAATTTCAAGTAAGTCTGAAGCTTTGTCCACAGTGCTTATCTGTACATAAAAGAAACATGTTTTATAGCTGGACACACTTTGAAATCTGAAATATGCAGGGAAGCTTCTGAAAGCAGTTAATTAAGATTTAACAGTTGCCACTGGAACCACCAGACCTTTACATCCCTCTCCCTTAATATTATTCTTGTTTGGAGTTTCTGTTTGATTTTGTTCGGTTTTATCTTGTTTTTGTTTGTTTTGGTATTTTTTTTTTAAACATACAAGCAAAATTGGTAATTGTGATTTGCCCTGTTTAAAATGATTTGACAGATGTGATGTCCCTTTCCCATATCGGCAGTTGTTCATATTATCTGGAATTGAAAACAATATATATCCTTATTATAACCTATCAGAGGCTGAACGGAATATTTTTCATCATTAACAAAAAAAAAACACAGTTGTGATGTTTCAAAGAAATAGCATACTGAGATAAAGTGAATATGGATCTATGAATAATTTTAACACCTGCTAATGGAGAAAATAAGAATAAACATGTACCCCATAATAAAAGTAAATCATCATCATCTCAACCCATAACCCATCATGGGTCGTAGGGGTGCCATGGTGGAAGCATCAGCAGACATGGTCCTCCACTGCTCTCTATTCTCAGCAATGCGTACAAGTGTGGAGAAACCGTGTCCTGCCCATTCTTTGATGTTATCAGCCCAGGATTTTCTTTGCCTTCCTCTTCTCCGTTTACCTTCGACTGTTCCCTGGAGGATCGTTTTCGAAAGGGAGTCATGACGAGTTACATGCCCAAACCAGGCAAGCTTTCGACGTTTCACTATTGACAAAAGTGGTTCTTGGTGGCCTGCATAGGTGTTTATCTTCTCTCTAACATAGACATTTGTTTTGTGCTCTTTATAGCAAATGCGCAAAATTCTTCTATAACATTTATGCTCGAAAGCCTGAATCCTTCGCTCCGTATCTGCAGTGAGTGTCCAGCCCTCACACCCATACAAGAGAATAGATAATACAAGTGATTTGTATAATTTGATCTTCACAGGAAAACTGATGTTACTTTTCCAGATCACATTCAACCTTGTCATGGCAGCTGAGGCCATCTCAAGTCTTGTCTTGATTTCTTTATTTGATCTTCCATCACTACATATAGTGGACCCGAGATATTTAAAGGTGTTAACTTCTTCTAACGTTTGCCCATTTAACGTAATTTTGGTCAGAACATGTTTCTTATGGCTATTCACCAATATCTTGCTTTTTTCTATATTAATTATATATATTATATATATATTATATATATTAAAAGTGGAAGGCATGGTCCCTGGAAAAAGGGGAAGGGGTCGACCTAAAGTAAATACATGAACTTGTCTTTGGCTGATTCGATGAACTTGCTAAGCTGTTGGGACAACGTTCTGACAAATGATGACATGAAGCTACTTGAAATAATGTTTGAACAGAAGCTACTTGAAATAATTTAGTACAAGACCAGGAGCACAGCCAAGATAATGTAGCAAAGTAAAGAGTCCATGTAAGAAATGGAATGGACACTGGGATAAAATATGAATGAAATTCTAAAGTAGCCTTGACAATAGTGAAAGCTTTTCATAATGTAACACTGACGATCATAGTAAAATTTGCCAGATCTTGAATTTTTCATTAACTGGGTCAGGTAAACAATGATTCTGTGGTTAGTATTTCTAGCATGTAAGGTGTGAAAATAATCTCACTAAACCATACATTAATTACTTGGA
The DNA here is from genome assembly GCA_024509875.1 of Oreohelix idahoensis. Classification (NCBI taxonomy): domain Eukaryota; kingdom Metazoa; phylum Mollusca; class Gastropoda; order Stylommatophora; family Oreohelicidae; genus Oreohelix; species Oreohelix idahoensis. Next base: position 130,144 of record JAMPIV010003736.1, read on the forward strand.
AAGACAAAGATAAAGTAGAAAATAATAAAACAATCTGGAAGGTGGTGAACAACAATACAAGAATGCAGTCAAATGATTATGATCTGAAGGGGGACGAGCAAAACAGTCAGTCAGATGGGTAGAATGGCTCACTGAGATTCAAACTAGTCAAATAGAATAAACTTGAGTAGACTTAGACATTTGAGATCTAAATAGAAATGGAATGTGACTATTGAATGTTCATTCACTTCTACCATTCAGCTAAAGCCATGAGAATTCTCACTGAGTGCTCAGTCATAACATCCAGTTTGCCAGTTTGTCAGTACAAGGATTCATACTGATGTGAGAAGTGTCAAACTATCTTATATTTATGTAAGTAGGAAGAACCTTTAAAAACTGATTTTACTTTACAATTTTTACTTGGATAATTCTGTGAAAGTCCAACAAAGTGTAAACGCCTTCATTACATCTTGAACAGGTTTATTTCTAAAATATGTCCTTTTTCCTCATCAAGAAAGTGTATTAAATCCTGATATAGACATAAGCTAATCAATGAGAACTCTTTCCTCAGCATCAATGAGATGTGATAATAAGTTTGTAAGGCAAAATGTTATATTATAATTAACACATTAAAAAAAATTTCTGATATCTCATACCTTTTCTACAAGAGCTATTATCTGAATGGCAGTTAGTCCTGCTTCTTTCATCTTTTTAAATATTATACCAGCATCTGATGTTTCACATATTATTGCCCATAAATCTTGCCATGGAACAGGAATGTTGAGCTGGTCTATTCCCTGGGCCAGCAAGTATTCTTCATAACCGGTATTGTTGCACACAGCATCATGATAGATTTTCAGTTGATTCAGCTGAGAATGGACATAAAATTTTAGCAACAACATAAAATTTTAGCAACAACAATAATGTTTAAATTGTTGATAAGAGACAAACTAAACTGCAATTGCGGAAGATGTGGTTATGCCTCGGGAGCAAAGAATGATGAGTGGTTAGTGCACTGGCTTCCTAGCGCAATGGTTCGATCCCCAGATGAGGCGGAAAAATAGGACAGACGGCTCGAGAACTGGGTAGTAGAGTGTGCCGACCACAAATTGTTGCCGATCAAGATAATATGGGCCTAACACCATATTCCCAATATGCCTCAATGGGCGTGTAACGGGTTCCTTTACCTTATAGCGATGCCTCATTTCAGCATTTTTAGCATGTCTGAAATGGCAAGTCATAAATTAAGATTCACATTTGCTTTGTAGCACAATGTATATTTTTTTTAACTAAAAAATTGTCAACTCTCTGGAAAATAGATAGTTTCAGCAATAAATCAAACTATATCAACTTATCAGTACATCATCATCATCTTCATCGAACAACTGGCAATTATCTGAATTTAACTTTTTTACTTGTGACAAGGAAGTCTTTTGTAAGAGCCCACACCACCATCAGGTGTCACCATTATTTGCTACATAAAACATACAAATTTATTTATGTAAATCCTGGACAATAAGCAAACAGACCAAAAAAAAAAAAAAATAGAGGCAGCAGAGATTTAGTTCTTAAGAAGACTACAATGAATACTTTGGATGTCCAGAAAATCAGATGAAGTAATTAAAATAACAGAAGAAAGCCAGAAATTAATCAGCTAGACAGGGCATACACAATGACTGTTCTAGGGACACGGCATGAGAGAAAAATGCGAGAACCTGGGAACGACCGATTGTCTCACTTTAAAAAGTGGAAGACATCAAGGACTATGAAGAGACATCATCTTCATCATGTCCTTTTTTTGCTCCTTATGGAGCATGGAGCCACCATTACAGTTGGTCCCCATTGCAAGAAGCCTGCACCAAAGCAAGCATGTGCTGTTGAGTGGGAATTGTTGTCACAACTTTTGTTTAACATGCACAGGATGCCAGCCTCATGCACAACCTCATATTAGTTTCCTCTTATGACAACCTAAGGGAACAGTCTTCTTCTTTGATCCTTAGCCGCCGACTGTCAAAGCAGTCAGTGGCCATCACGCCTAGTGGCGTCTTGTAGGGCAACAACAAATTGATTCCACTTTGCTCGGTCGGCAGCCATCCTTCGTACAGTACCCCAACTCTGGTTCATTCTTTGCATCTCAGCCTCCACAGTCCTCCGCCAGGTTGTTTTTGGTCGGCCTCTCTTTCGTTTTCCTTCAGGGGTCCAAAGCATAGCTGTTCTTGTGATGGCATCTGGGTCTCTTCTGAGGACATGGCCAACCCAGCTCCAGCGTCTGCCAGCTATGATGGTGTGCATGTCCTCTTGCTTGCTCCGAGTAAGCAGATCTTGGTTGGTGATGGTATTCGGCCAAAAGATTCGGTGAATTTTTCTTAGGCATGTTGTGTGAAAAGAGGACAATTTCGACATTTCCTTCTCTGTAACTCTCCAGCATTCCGCACCATAGAGAAGCACAGAAAGCACACAGCTCTGATATAATCTTAATTTTGTGCTTGTGCTGTATTGAGAGGACTTCCAGATGTTGTTTAGGCTAAAAAAGGCTGTTCTTGCCTTATTCATTCTGATGTTGATGTCTTTGCCTGCCCCGCCGTCTGGTGTTACTATGCATCCTAGGTATGTGAAGGTATCTGTCTGTACCAGTTGCTGATTCCTTACTGATATGGGCTCAGGGTTGCTCACATTGAGCGTCATGACCTCTGACTTCTTTAAATTGATGTTCAAGCCCACCTGCTGGCTAAACTTATTAAGTCTATCCGTTTTTTCCTGGATGTGTTGATGTGAATGCGCTAGTAGTGCAATGTCATCTGCATATTCCAGATCTTCCAATGTAGAAAATGTAGTCCATCTTATTCCTCTTGGACTGCCCTCTGTTGTCTGGCGCATCACCCAGTCTATGACTGTTAAAAATAGAGTGGTTAATAAGGGACATCCCTGTCGTACTCCCGTCTTCACCTCAAAGGTTAGGTTGCTCTGCCCAACACTACACGTAAAGTTGGCATAGAGGCTTTTTATGATTGACACTATGCAGCTTGGAATTCCATAAGCCCTCAGTATTTTCCATAAACTGTCCCTACGTATGCTGTCAAAAGCCTTTTCAAAATCAACGAAATTAATGTACAGCTGTCTTTGCCATTCTGAGCACTGCTCTATAATGTTCCTGAGAGTGAATATATGATCTACACATCTTCTGTTCTTTCTAAATCCTGCTTGTTCTTTCCTCAGTTTGTGGTCTACTGCTTTCGAAATTCTCTGTATAATTATCCTGCCTAGTATTTTACTGGGAACTGAGAGAAGAGTGATTCCTCTCCAATTATTGCAGTCTGCAAAATCTCCCTTCTTAGGCAATTTGACAATTATTCCTTTGTTCCACTCTGATGGTGTTGTCCCCGTTTTCCAGACTTGTGCAAATAGCGGTTCTAATAGTCCTGCTGCTAGCTCAGGGTCTGTCTTAAATAGCTCTGCATTTAAGTTATCATGGCCAGGAGCTTTTCCGTTCTTTAACCCTTTGATTGCTGTGATGATTTCTTCTTTTCGTGGAATGTCTGTATTTACATCTAGATCGTTTTCAGCCTCAGGAACATTCAATTGTGTCTCTGGTGGTTCCTTGTTCAGAGTTTCTCTGAAGTGCTCTGCCCATCTAGTTTCCTGTCCCTCTGCTGTCGTGATGAGATTCCTTGCTTATCTCTTACTAATGTAATATTGTTTGCACCTCGTTTTCCGCTGATGAATTTAGTTATTTTGTATACTGTGCTTTGTTCATTTCTCAGTGCAGCCTCTTCTGCCTGTCTTGCAAGATCGTCTAGGAAATTCCTTTTGTTGGCTCGGGTTTGGCGTTTAACTTCCTTGTCCAGCTGACTGTACTGTTCGCTATATAGTTGCTTTAATCTGGGGGACTTCGCTTCTGTTTTCTTTCTTTTCATTTCCTTTCTCAGTTTTATGGTGTTTAATGTTTCTGGTGTTATCCAGTCTTGCTTCTTCCTTTCCTGGAATCCCAAGCATGATTTGCTACTTTCCTTATATATTGTTGAAATGGTGTTGAATTTCTGGTCTATATCATCAGTCAATGTCTTTTCCTGACTTTTGGCAAATTGATATCGTTTCTTTATGTCAGCCGCAAAAGCTTTTCTGGTAAGGGGGTCCTTCAATTTACTGATGTCAAACCTTTTCTGTGTAGTTACAGTTGGTCCAGCCCTTCTTAGTTTCACTTTCAGTTTTGCTACTACTAAATGGTGATCACTTCCCACATCTGCACCTCTTCTTACCTTCACATCTTGTAATGCATGTCTCCATCTACCGTTAATCATGATGTGGTCTATCTGGTTTCTGTCCCGACCATTTGGTGATTCCCATGTTAATTTGTGAATTTCTTTATGTGGGAAAAGTGTTCCTTCAATGACCAGGTTGTTAATACTACAGAAACTTATTAATTTATCCCCATTTTCGTTTGCTGTTCCGCTGCCGCATTTCCCCATTACTCTTTCATTATATGTATTGTGTGTACCAACTTTCGCATTGAGGTCTCCCATTACTATAATAAGATCATATCTAGGTGTGTCTTCCATTTCTTTCTGCAGTTGTTGATAGAATTCATCCTTGACCTCTTCATCGCTGTCATTCGTTGGTGCGTAGCATTGTATTATTGTAGTATTGGTGAATCTACCTCACAATCTTAATCTTATCAGTCTGTTGTTGATGGGTTTCCATTCCAGTAATGTCCTTTCTATTCCTTTCTGTAGAATAATGGCTACACCTTCATTGTGCTGTCCATCCTCTCTTCCAGAGTAAAGTACTGTTTCTCCTGTTGCTGTTTTAACTTTTCCTGCCCCTGTCCATCTGCTCTCGCTTATCCCTAGAATGTGTAACCTATAGTTTCTCATTTCTGCCGTGACCTGTTTTAGTTTACCCGTCTCATTCATTGTCCTGACATTCCAAAATCCAATTCTTGTACCGTGTTTTGCGGTCAGGACGTCCGTTCTCATGTCAGTGGCTTTCTTTCGGCTTTCACCACTGACAGTCATACGAGCCTTAGACTCCGGATGTCCGTCCCGCAGCAAAGTTTGTTTATTCGTTGTTGTTTCCGTAACTTCAATTTTTTTTTTACATAGACAGGGGTGTCAGCCCTATGCTAAAACCCCCAACCTGGAGGACCAGGGTGTCTGCTTTCATCTGACCCCTGCCCACGCAAACCTGTCCAGCTTGGTAGAACCTTCCAGGAGTAAAACTCCCACTGGCATAGCTCTGGGGGTAATCAGGGTACACAAGCCGCCATACCTCGACAAGGTATTGACACCGGTGATGGCAGAAGGGAACAGTAGTAGTACATTTTCTGTATCTGCTCAGAGACCTCTGCAAACTACACTGGCAACAGAAAGACATAACCACTAACATCAGTCAGGATGACACTATATAATGATTATTAGTATTTAAAGATTCAAATAGTATCTTAATAATTCACCTGGGGTTGACTTATAAAACTTTCTATAACTGAATACTGGGCATCTAAGTCCATAATGGCAGACAAAGCTTCTAGCAGGGATTCTGGATTGCTTGCTATGGTCATCAAGGTCACACTCCTTGCTAATAGCAAGAAAAAAAAATTTAAAAATATATAATAACATTTAATTGTATGGTTACATATATATCTCAATCTCAGAAACTAAAAAATGAAGTGAATTTAACTCAATAGTGATGCAAAACATAATTTAAAAAAAACATAAAGTAACATATGTTATTAAATAATTTTGTAAACAGTTCTTTAAAATTATTACAAGTGTGCCAGACTAAATCTTTTCATGACTAACATATGTGTGTAAAACTCAGACATAAAAAATAATGTCACAATATAAAAAACACCTCATGCAAACTAGTGTGTATCAATGCAAGTAAGGGAGTTCTTCTGTGATGCAACAACAGAGCTGATCCTGTCATATGGAAGAACATAACAATGAAGCAAACAAAATGATCACTGGAAGCCACACAGACTGGTTTAAAAGAAGAAACTTGTAAAACCCACAGACTTCTAAAATAAAAATAAAAAGCATATCTTACAACAAACAAAAGAAACTTACCACACATATCATAAAGATATCTGTGGACATGTTATGAATTATGAGAAAAGAACGCTAAGAACACATTATGACACTAAGTGAAACTAATAGAAAAAGGAATAGAGGATCACAAAGCCAGATGATACTGGACAGCTTAACATAATGACATGGACAAATACTAACAACAGGTATGATAACCAGACATTAAGGTCACTGTTGACAGACTTGATTGTCAATGCAAGTCAGCTTATAAACTTGCGGAAAAAAAAATTAATGTGCTTGGGTTCAGATCTTTTTATCAATGACCAGAACAAAAGTAAATTAGGAAAAATACTGCTTCTGTTGACTTCCATAATCAAAATCCATTATTTAAATAGGCTCTGATCAAAATGATGTAATAACTCTGGAATATCTCACACAGACAATAAAAATTAACCTGCAACAAAAAGAAAGTGCAAAATTAAAAGTGAGTCATGAATAAAATTGTTGGCGATGGATAGAACATAAATTGAGGCAAACTATTGATAGCTATACAAGACAGTGCTTGTTCTTGAATCCCCAACGTAAAAGAGATAGAGGGAGACTAAGGAACACATGGAGAAGAGAACTGTAGATAGACAATGAAAGGGATGAGGAAAACATGGAAAGACCCTGAGCTAATGACACGGGACAGTAAGACTTGGCATAAGTTTGTTGATGGCCTATGGTCCTTGGAAAGCTGAAGGGTTATGATGATGAATAAAATGAATGGATAACATAAAAAAAAGTGTTTGTGAAAGAAAACAGACAGAGGACAGATGTCAAGAATAGAGAAAAATGGAGAAAATGTTGAAACACTGAAAAAAAAAACCAGAAAGACAATATAAAAGGAATACTAAAAAACAAATTAAAGCCGTGTTCAGGTGATAAGTTGTTCTTCTCACCTTTAAAGGCATCCAGCATGCTGACAACTGGTATAATAGCAAATGTATTTATTCCAGATAGCAATTTCACAGCATTTTGTTCTTTGTGGAGTGGATCTTCAATGACCAATCCCAACAATTTCAACAAGCGCAATATCCTGCAATGGAGTTGAAAAGTAAGATTAAAAAACTATGTTAAAAAAAGCTGTCAGACTAGAATCGTCCAATAGAATCAATGAAATGAGTTAAGGATGTGAACTGACTTGCAAGATGCGGAAATTGAACAAGAAAACAGCCAGGTTTGTCTCTCTCTCTCTCACACATGCACATGCAAACAGACACATACATGAATCTTAAAGAAAGTTGTTCACAATAAGGAAACAATCAACTGATGATACTGTTATGCCTATAACTTAACACCGTATATCCCTCTCCAATGTATTTAATAACTGACTGCTAGTACTAGATTAGAAAGTTAAATCTTTTAAATACTAAATGTGCTTCTTCACACTTTTTAATCTTATCTTCAACTCCTCATTTTCCTTGACCAGATACATTGTCCTTTTCTTCCTACTATGCATGCAGTTATCATAAAAGACTGAACAAACACAAAAGACAACAGTTCCGGCTTACAGTTTTGGCTCTGTAACAATCTGCTGCAATGCATCAAGTGTGGAGGTAAAAGTAAAACCTGTAAATTTGTCTGCCAGGCTTGTGATTGCAGTAAATGACATCTTAGCAAGTTCGCCTACAAGGTTAGTAAACATCTTCACATTTTTAGCAAAGATGACAAAGCTGGGTGTTTCATCGGATGAGCTCCACATTATTTTAAGCTGAAATTAATATTTCAATATTAATATCACCATCAGTGTCTGCAATTTTCAAGCGTTATTATATTCTTACATGTATAAATTTTATATTCTGACAAATCTGTATTTTCCTTACAAAGCTTATTAAGTGTTTTCAGAGTGGTTGAAAAACTATGAATAACAATACTCAATAGATTTAATGCAGAAAAAAGAAACACTGCAAAAGCTTAACCAGCTTCATACTGAACTTCAGATGAAGTGTTTTCAACATAGATAAATATTGTGAAGATAAAAACTCTCAATACATGTTTTGCGCAAAACATGGACATTGTTTAAAAAAATGTGTTTAACACAAACCAAAATCAACTGCCAAAAAGGGATGAAACAACTGTCACTCTAGATCAAGAAAAAGTCATTAAAGCATTTACAGGCAAGGGAAACCTCAGCAGGTCACTGTTGTTATGGGTTTGCATATTGCCATCATTTATCAGCTGCAGAACTGATTCAACCAAAACAACTTCACTGCTGACATTCCCGGAAGTCCAAGTTCACAACAGCATTGAAGACTGCCATATTGTACAGTAGCATAAGAGGAATCTACATCAAACTGCCTCCAACACAGTCAGAACCAGTCTGCACACATGACAGACTGCTAAGTAAATACACAGTATGATGATGGTTTGCTGCAGACATCTGCTGCAGGCTCCAGCTCAGTGACCAGTATCGACAGACCAACACCATTTAAATTGTCTGCAGTGAGCGCAGAACCATTTCAGTTGGTGCCACTGTGAAAGGCAGAGGATTTTATTCACATATGAAAGCAGGTGATAAAATGCACATGAATCTGGTGTAGGTGTGGAGAGCAATCTTCAGATGCTGCCTTCTTTCAGAGAAACCCATGGGAAGATGAAAGCGTGATGATCCGGGGAACTGACCCGTAATCTTCCAAAACAAGGGCCAAGAGCAAGGAAATGGCATCAGTGCTATTTATTTTTTTAACAACATTTTAAAATACAGTTTAGATAGAATGTTCCGTGAGCTTTGGAGGCACATCTGCTTGCTTGCTGTTTCTTTGTGCTGTAGAAGATTTTCCCTAGAGAGGACTATGCTAGGAGAGGGATGCAAAAAATGTGAAATTAAAAATGAACAATGAAAAGTAGAAACAAATGAACAATTAACAAGAACTTACTTAGAAGTTTAGCTTCCAAACGCCAGTAGTAGGGACATAAAAATCTCAAAAAAAGAAAGAAAGAGATAACTGGAGAGGTGGAACAAAAGGAATGAATATAAGGAGGAAAACAAAAGACAAGTATGAAGTACCAAAAGGGTCAACACTGTACAAAGCTCAGGAAATTACATTTGAAAAAACTAACATGAAGTATTGCAACCAGCTGTTTCCCAAGTCAGAAATCAGGGTGTCACAAATCTCAACATCTGGGTGTCCCCATCTTCCATACTCAGGATACAAATTGCCTCCAAATTCTAAAATCCTGATAATACCATTACTATCAAAGATCAGTTATGAGACACCCATAGTCTCAACATGTAAAGTACATGGAAAACTAAATATAACAAATTATAATAAATATAACTAACAATAATAACATCAAAACATAAAGGAGAGAACTGCATATGGACTTAAAAAAAAGTAGACGGGATGAAAATTAACCTGGGATGTCGGCATGGCTAGGCATGATCTGACGGAAGGTCTAGGCCCAACAAGGTGTGTAAGAGTAATGATGTTAATGATGTTATGTTAATGTTAATTAGAATCGACCACACTGCACTCCGGGCAAACCCATAGGTGCTCAGTCTCCCTCAGCAAATGTTGAAGAGTATGAAGCTAATTCTGCACGCTGGCTGTACATTTGACGGATGCATCCTCTCTCATGTCCATTTTTGCAAGTCCCATGCTTGATGCAAAACTCCAACAGCCTCAGCCTTGTTGATTCATTCATTGCAGTGTCATTATCCAGCAGGTGATCATTAATAGCCCTTAGTATCTCTCCCTTATCCATGTCCAGTCTCCCCACTATGGGTGCTCTCAAGGCAAGTCTGTCAGCTCTCTCACTGCAATGCACCCCTGCATGACCAGGACAGTAGATCCACACCAGTTCTTGAAGACTTGAGGATTCTATTGATATTTTCCATTCCTGCCACAGCCATCCGTTCTGAACTTTCCGAAGCATGGCTTGAGAGTCTGACAATATAACTGCTCTGGTTGATGGAGTTTCAGACAGCCACCTTGGTGCTGCAGTAACTGCCTCTACCTCAGTTCTCATGCTGGAGGTTATTGTCACGTAGGCTCCACTCTATTCAGCCTTTATTCTCGCAGAGAAGCCCCATCCTGATTTCTCACCATGCACTACAGACCATCAGTGTACACAATGGTGTCATCATCCCCAGCATGATCACTTATCAGCTGATTAATCTTCAGCTCTGCTTTTCCATTGCCCCAAGATCTGCACTCTCTGCCAAGTCTAATGATGACCTGCTGGTAGTTTATCCAGTTCTCCCCTGACTTACTCCACTCTTCCCCTTTGGATACATTTTCAACCCTGGTCACCTGACCAATCGTAGGATCTGCCTGTGTCATCCATGACATCCCCCTCTTGATTCTTGCTTCTTTGATGTCAGCTACATTCTCATGTAGGTGGTGTCTTTTGTCAGTGGTTACCCACATATACGCTTTTGGCTGGGCCATCGCATATCTGGATCTAATTGACAGCAATCCAAGTATGTATCTCATTGTCACAATGGGGGTATCATGCATACAGCCCAAAACTAGTCGCATCCCTTCATTTTGAATGCGTTCCAGTCATTCACACTGACAGCGTGAGTATTCCTAGCCTGCACTCGATTACTGAAATTACCAGCTGATGATACAGGAGAACCAATAATCTCTGTTCCAAGTGCGCAGTCTTCGTTTGCACTTCTGTATGATCAGTTCGACATGATACTTGAATGATAGCCCATGATCAAACGTTACTCCCAGATACTTCAGCCTGTCTTGCCTTTCAATGTTCTGCCCATTGAAAGTGATGTCTGGAACATCTGCTTTCACTATGGAGTTATTCAAAGAGCACCACATCACACTGGCCTTGTTGGGATTGACCTTTGATCCGCTTTCCTCACACCATTTAGAAACCACCTGTAGTGTCTCTTGTATCCCCATCGAGGCCAGCTCCTTGACGTGGAGATGGGGCTCAAGTACAGCCATCAGCGGCTGAAAAACCAAGACTGGCCAGGCCCTCCTACACTCGAGCAAGACCACAGTCTGCCCTAGCAAGTCAAGGTGCTGAAGACGGAGGCAACCAGCCAAGAGGCGCACCACAGCAATCAGGATGCCACGCACATGCGCTATGGGAAGTATGCCTATATCTGCAAAACTTTATGGCACTCGCCCTGTGACGGACACCCAGGCAGGCGCAGTGCCGGGCCCTCTGCCTCGGAAGGGCCCAACCCCTACTACTGGGGGTCCTTCTCAATTGCCCCGTGGAGACAGGAGGCATGAGAATAGAGCTACTGGCCAAGCAAAGAAAAGACCATTTAAAATAATGCACTGGAATGCTGAAGGCGTCAATAGTAAAAAAGACGGCTACAGCAAAAAATTAGAGCTCGAAAACATCTTGAATGAAGAGCAAGTAAATGTATGTTGCTTGCAAGAAACCCACCTCAACAAAGACATAGCCTTCAAAATCAGAGGCTACCAGTGCTACCGATCTGACCGAATAGACAGGCGAAAGGGTGGAATACTGACACTCGTGAGGAATAACATCAGTGCATGTCAGCTTGAAACATATATGGAGGGTGCGGAATACCAGATGCTTCATCTCAGGACAGAAAGTTCAGAATTCCACCTGCTCAACTACTACTGTCCGAGCGACCGCCCACTGGCACTAGATACAATCCCAGCAAAAGAAAGACTGATTGTATGCGGAGACTTCAACAGCCACTCACAGAGCTGGGGCTATGATCACATGGACAGGAGAGGTGAGGAGCTTGAAAACTGGCAGGATGACAATGGGCTTATCCTGATTAACCAGCCAATCGACCCACCAACCTTCTATTCGAGGTCATGGCACACCACCTCTACACCAGACCTGGCATTCCACTCACCCAGCTTGGAGTGGAACACCACACGCGTTGTAGGGAAACAACTTGGAGGCAGCGACCACCGGCCAGTCTTCCTAATTGTGGAAAATGAACTTGTCAAGGAGAGCAGCACTCTCTCTAGGTGGAACTACAAGAAGGCAGACTGGACAATGTACCAGCACCGTACTAGTATACTGGCTAGAGATCTGACTGTAGACAAAGACATCAATAAGCTAGTCGATGAATTCAGCAGATGCATATTACAGGCTGCTCGTGAAACAATACCTAGAGGGGCTCGTAAGCACTACAAACCATACTGGAATAGTGAACTAGAGCAGCTGCACAACGACGTGGAAACATCTCGAAAGCAGGCAGAGACCAGTCCATGCCAAGAACACCACAATAACTACCAGCAAGCTAAGGCCAAATTTCAAAGGGCCAAGTTGCAGGCCAGGCGAAGAAGCTGGAAGGAGAAAACAGAGTCCTTGAACTTCGAAAGAGATTCGAGGAAACTGTGGAAGCTGGTAAAGCAACTTAACGATGAAGGTACAGGGAGAAACTCAAGGATTGCTCTGTACAAAGATGGAAACATCCTCATGGGAAAACAGGCAGCTGATCACTTTGCAGACTCCTTTGCTAAAGACAACAACATCAAAGTTAGCCCAGAGAAGCAACAGGAGACTCGTGAGAAACAACAACACGCAGGACAAGATGGAACCATACCTGAAGTTATGGATGCACCAATCACATTCAGAGAACTGGAGCTTGCAATATCCAAATTGAAAATGAGAAAGTCGCCAGGAGTTGATGGAGTGTCCAATGAAATGATTAAGAACTTGGGAACCGCAGCAAAAACAAAGCTGCTGCAGATCTTTAATATCTGTTGGAACTCAGGCAGAGTTCCACAGACCTGGAGGGAAGCAATCATGATACCACTCCTAAAACCAGGAAAAGACAGTTCCACTGCCTCCAGCTACAGACCAATCAGCCTTACAAGCTGCCTCTGCAAAACAATGGAACGTATCATCAACCTCAGGCTACAGTGGTACCTTGAAAGTGAAAACCTTCTTGTACCACAGCAGGCGGGCTTTAGGCAGTGTTATTCCACCGAAGATCAGGCAACTTACCTTTCCCAAGAGATTGAGGATGCGTTCCAAGATAAGAAACTGGTACTAGCAGCATGGATAGATCTAAGGAAAGCATTTGACAAGGTTTGGAAAGAAGGGCTTCTGAAGAAACTGAGAAATTGTAGAGTGAATGGTAAGATGTACAAATGGGTGAAAGCATACTTGCATAACAGAAGAGCCCGAGTACAACTAGATGGCCTCAAGAGTAAGAAAATTCTACTGCGTCATGGCGTCCCTCAGGGAGGGGTTCTGTCCCCCACACTTTTCCTAGTCTACATCAACGACCTGGTTGCTGAACTACCGCATGGAATGAAAGTGGCAATGTACGCTGATGACCTGGTAATATGGTGCACAGATGAGCATGCAACAGTGGCCACCAAACTGCTACAAAGAGCTATAGATGCTTTAACCTCATGGGCAAATAGATGGTGTGTCAGCATCAACACAGACAAGTGCAGCACTACGCTCTTCACCCTCTCTCCCAAACAAAAAGCTGGTGTCATCAAGATAAACGAAGAGCTCCTGAGAGAAGATAAACAACCCACCTATCTCGGAGTTACATTCGATGATAGGCTGACATGGAAGCAGCACATCAACAAGGCAGCAACAAAGGCCAGGAGGAAGCTAGCCATCCTGAGAAAACTAAGTGGAACCACATGGGGAGCCAGCGGGAAAATACTTAGTAAAGTTTACCAGCAGGGCATACGACCACACCTGGAATATGGGTCAGCTGCATGGTGTCCAGCATCAAACACCACATTACAAGAGCTAGATAAGGTGCAAAACCAGGCGCTTAGGGTCATCACGGGGGCAATGAAATCGACGCCTATAGTGGAGATGGAGAAAATGGGGAGGATACAAGCACTGAGAGAACGCAGAGACACAAAAGTGCTAACACAGGCAGAAAAGTTCCTCTGTATGCCGAGCCATCCAATGAAGGACAGATTCCAAAACCTAGCAATGGGGCGACTGAAAAGAAGCAGCTTTATCCACCAGGCCAAACAATTTCGTAGACAAACCTCAGACCTGCCTGAAGTTAACAGCCCCCTAAAGTCTGTGCCAGAACAAACCCCTTGGAGAGAGGAGCATGGACTACCAGTACACATCCACACGAAAGTGAAAGGAATATTCGACAGGGATGAACAGAACAGCGTGCAACGTAGGACAGTCACTCTCAGTTTCCTGGATGATGAATACCCACAGGACCTCTGGGTCCGAGTATACACGGATGGGTCAGCACAGAATGCAGTAAAGAATGGAGGAGCAGGAGTGTACATAGAATACCCAAACAACACTAGGGATACGGTCAGAGTACCAACAGGGAAATTCTGTAACAACTATGATGCAGAAGTCCAGGCAATCAAGGTGGCAACTGAGAAACTACTGAACACCAATCTCGGTCCACAGCCTGTAGTATTCCTGACAGATGCAAGATCAGCACTCCAAGCACTTCAGTCCAGAAAATTGCCAGGTATACAAGCCCTACTTTCTGAACTGTGCAACCAGCGCAGGGTCGCCATGCAGTGGATACCGTCTCATTGTGGAATACCAGGAAACGAGAGAGCAGACGGACTGGCTAAAGAAGGTGCTGCAGACGAGCAACCGGATGTACCAGTTACGTACCATCAGAAGAAAAAGATGATCAAATCTATCAGAAAGCCACCAACATCAACGCAGGATGACTACCAAGCTATGAACAGATCAGAACAAATAGTCATTCTGCGCCTCAAAACAGGACACAACCGCCTCCGCAGCCACATGTATACAAAATTCAAGATTGGCAATTCAGCCATGTGTACATGTGGACAGGCACCCCAGACTGCGGAGCACGTACTTCAAGATTGCCCCGAATATGATATATTGAGCCAAACCCACTGGCCCAGAGAAACAACACTGGAAGCAAAACTATATGGACCTCTGTATGAACTACAAAAGACAGTGAAGTTTATACAAGAAACAACATTGCAGATATAGACAATATATTTCAAGCGAACGAAAGAAGAAGAAGAAGAAGTCTCTTGTATGCCTCGGACCATTTCCCGTCTGTCTGAGCCAGTTCTGTACATGAGTATTCCATCTGTGAAAGTTAATGTTCGTCCCAGTCCTGTTGGTTGAAAGGTTGCTACTTTTGCTGTGTAGATGTTAAACAGCACTGGTGATAGTGGATAACCTTGGGGTAGTCCCGGGCAAATGTGCATTGGTTCTGATGTCCAAGTTCCCAAGCAAAATGCAACTGATCTCTCCATTAAGGCAGCTGCTATCCACCTTGTTATCCAAGGTTTAAACCACATGCCATCACACAGTCTATTAGGGTTGCAAAGTCCACACTGGTATAAGCATTCTCTAGGTCAATTGCGACAGCCACCGTTTCTCTTTTACCCTGGAATCCCTCATACACATCATACACAAACATTCCATCGTTACCCCATGTTGTTTTCATAGGCCTATAGCTACCCAGGGTATCAGGAAGGATGTGTGCATTTTCGAGGTGGCTCATTACTTGTCTTGCAACTATCTTTTCAAGTAATTTACAAAGACATTCTGTAGTGTGATAATTCGATAGCTGTTGAGCAGTGTGGGGTCTTTGCCAGGTTTAGGACGTGGCCGAAAGTAACTGTGTAGCCAGTCTTCTGGCACCTCAGCATTCTGTATGCTGGTATTGAAATTGCTCACCATATTTATAATGGCTGTGTCGTCGAGCTGTTTAATGAGATGGTATTGTACACCATCAGGACCCGGAGCAGTGTTTCTGCATGGTTTTCAATGTGTACACCACGTCCTCTTCAGAAATGAGATTGAAGTATATCTGGCCCCTAAGGGTGTTTTCCAGCACACTGTCCTTTATTTTCAGGCAGGCACTTTTGTCACCTTTATCCATTTGTTCCACATATCGATTGAATAATGCTCTTCCCTTCTCTTCATCCATCTTCAGGCTTAGTCCTGTAGAGCTTTTGATATTAGGGATGGGTTGACTGGCACTTTTCCTATTCATTCTTCGATGTAAGGACCAGAATTTCTGTAGGTTTTTTTTCCATGCCTACCTGTGTCACAAAGTACTCCCACACTTTATCCTTGGCCTCCCTTGCCAAGCTCTTGAATCTACTAACGGCTCTTTGCTTTATCTCCTTCATCTCTTCAACCTCTCCATCATTCATCATTCTTCTGTTTCGTGCTTTATACCATTCCTTTGATACTCTTTCCTTTTCTATCCATGCTTCCTCCACTGTCTTATTCCACCAGGGAGGTTGGGTGAAAGGTGTTCTCGCTGTCTTTTGTTTGGCATTTTGACGCAATGTGTGTAAAGGGTTGTTACAGTCGAGTGGATGTTAATGATGATGATAGATAAAAGAAATGCAGAGAACATTTTGTCCAATAGGCAATAAATATTTACATAAAGTGATCAGTATTTTGTAGTATACTTTCAGATCCTAAATGGCACAGACAATGGAGATACGATACGGCTTACAAACATAGTAGATATTGCCGAAGATCATCAAGATTACTGATCCGTACATTGTTACACAGTAAGAAAACGTCATAATAGAAAAGTTGTCAAGAAACAGAACATCTGTAGAACTTCAAAAAAGTACGATAAACTCAACAACAATCACACTAACACTGAAGTAAGAAGCAAAATCTGGAGGAACAATATAGAACATTATCTATATCATTCACTATTTGGAAATAATTTATACTATGTAAAAAGGGTTTGTGATATAACCAAAGGACATACATTTATGGTTGAAAGAAGCATGTAGCATGAAGCATGTTCAAGTCATGAACACTTAAAGTAAACAAATTAGAAAAGAAAAGTTTATTTAGTTTTCCACTTCTGCTGTGAACTGAAATGTTGATATTACAGTCCCATCTAGGGATGCAATTTTTTTAATGAGGAACAAACAAGTAAATATCCACATTCCATGCAAAAATGAATGAAAGCAAATCTAAAAGAAATGATCAAGTCAAAGTCGATCATGACAAACCTGCTCTTCGATGTCATCATAATCAGCAAAGTCCTTCACATCTCTGATCAGGGACTCATCAATGACTGAACAGATGAATGATGATACATCTGTCACAGTTTCACTTGGCTGAGTAGCATTACTAAGTTCTCTTGTTAGCCCATTTGCTTGGTCACACAAAGTATGTAGCTGTGTAACATTACCAAACAAGAGCAGCAACTGGTATGAAAGGAAAGGAAACTTCATGTCACCTTACTTAGTTTCCTATTTCCAAAGGAGATGTAGGTTGTGTTGTGCTTGTGCCTACATAAAAATGTCCTTTACCTAGCTGTTTATCACTTTGCTGTTAAAACTAAGATCTCCTGCTTGAAAAGTATGGCTGCTAACACATTAACTACCGAACTGAACAACACACTGTGGCCGAATTAAATTTTTTTCCCATTTTCATCCTGTAGGTGTTTGCACAAAGCTGTAGTTTTCGTAATTGTTTACAGATGAATAACATGTCATTTTAAAGATAAATGAATGTACTATTACAATAAGCACCATTACAAAACAATTGTTTTACTGTATTCTGCCAGAAGACATACTGATTTACTTTTATAAACTGATTGCCAGAAGACATACTGATTTACTTTTATAAACTGATGCGTATTATTCCCTGAGTGTACTATGAGTGTGCAAATAGGACTTCATGTGAACTAGCAAGTTCATAGCTTGCATTGTTGAATGTTTATTTTGGATCTATTGGCATTAGTCCTTTTATTAAGCTGTATAATAGGCAAAATCATAAAAGGACATATTCTGCAGATGATGTCTTGTACACCATTGAACACTCAGATTTTGCATTTTATCAGAAGAGATTTTGATATAACTGCAGCTACTGAGAATGATGCTGAGGTTCAGTGCTATTATTTGTTTCAACCATTATCATTCAGTAAAAAATTATAACCTGAGGAATTAATTAATCAAAATAATGAGCGCTGATGGAATTTGGGGAAAAAATTTGTTGAGAGTAAACTTCTGTGTTATACTTGTGTTTTGTATTATTACATAAATTAAAAAAATTATAGCATGTAAACATTTGTTCACCCACAAGCAACTTTTTGGAAAAATACTCATCCTGAGGCCATCACAAAAACTGTTCATTCAGCTCTGAAAGAGATAAATGTAGAATGCATTAATACCTTATCAGAATCAAACTCTCCATTAATCCAAGCGTGAGGTAGGCTCTTGCCTATCCTAATGTAAGCTTCTATCATCCTGACAAGACCATCAGCATTTGTGATCAATGAAGACAAACTGACAGTGCCATCTGAAAAGAAATTTTAACTTTTATTACAAGATTCCACTACACTTCAGGGCCCTTGTTCTCGACTGTCCCCTCAGCCCCAACAGTTTTCAATAGATCATACACTGATGCAGCCACAAGCCCTCTTGCGCCCCCTTCAACAGCCATGACCCTTGCAGTGAACCCATCGTGTCTCAGATCCGCGGCCAGATCACTATACTTGGCCGCTTTGAACGAATGTTGCTCATCTAATCTGGATTCAAATGGCACGGTCAGTTCAATCAGTATGACCTGAAGCGTTGCTGCAGAATGAAGCACTATATCCGGCCGTCTCCGCGATTTTCGGATACTCTCTGGATATGCCCCTCGTCCAGGTAGGTCTACCGCCATCTCCCAATCATTTGCACAATCAAGAAGAGATGGTAAACTGCTACCAGGTTTATTTGGTTTGGGGTGTGCTGACTTTCCTGCCCTCAGAAAGTATGTGTTTGCGGTGTCTGGCCGGACTTTGCTATTCGCCTTCATTCTTGCCAGATCTATTGTCGCAGCAAGCTCATTTAGCACTTTGTTATGGCGCCAAGTGTATCGCCCTTGCCCTAATGACACCTTACACGCTGAGAGCACGTGTTCAAGTGTCTGCCTCCCCTGGCACAGGGGGCACTGCTCATCATCCGACTTTCCCCATTTCACAAGGTTGGTGGCCGATGGCAGCAGGTCATACAGTGATCTGACAACGAAGCTGAGCCTAAGAGGTGCCATATGCCATATATCATTCCATGTCAAGGACCTCTGCAGGGCTCCTTCCCATGTAGTCCATTGGCCTTGTTGGACCTGCTGCACTGCTTTTTGCAACCTCTTATCATTCTCAGCTTCTCGTATCTCCTGAACTACCATGCCTCTGCGCTCCCTGCTTGATGCCTTGGACCACCAGCGGATGTCTCCATGACCAAATCCCCGTCTATTCGTTTGTGTGTATCCGATTACCTCCCTCAGTTTGAGTGACTCTTGGGCAGCATCAACAGCTTCTTCCACTTTCCACTTCCTTCCCGTTTTCAGTGTGGGCTGAATGGACTTAACCACGTCATCAGCTGACTCGCGTAGCATCATTGCAAGCCTTGCCTTTCCAACTTTGTACTCTTCAACAACTGACTTGAAAGGAAGCAGAAGTTTTGACTTTTTGCAGTACAGTGCTACATCTGACAGACCTGGTGGTACTCCTAGCCATTTTCTCATGAACTTGTTGACCTTCTGCTCTATGGCTTCCACTGTACTTGTGCTTATTTCATATATAAGCAGTGGCCACAGCAACTTTGGTATCAACATGAACTGGAGGCACCACAGTTTGAACTTCCCCAGGAGTCTGCTTTGGTCTATGATCTGTAGCCCTCTGTCTGCCATTTCTATTGTCTGTTGCACTGCCTTTGAGTCTTTTAATGAGGCATCGTACACCCTGCCAAGACTTTTAACAGGTTCCTCAATGACAGTAGGGATTCTTTGGTTGGAAACCGTGAATATGACCTCTGCTATCTTCCCTTTCCTGACTGATAGGCTTCTCGACTTCTTGGGTTTGAAGCTCATTCTGCACCAGCTGACTAGTTCATCCAGGCGTGCTAACATCCTCCGGGCCTGATGTTCATCTGATGTCAGAATTGTTGTGTCATCCATGAATGCTTTGAGCGGTGGCATGAGACACATTCCACCGAGCTTTGGACCTATAGCCATTCCTTCAGCCGCATTGAGGATTACCTGCATAGCCATCACGAATAGTATCGGAGAGATGGTACATCCCATCGCAATTCCAACTTCAAGGCCAATCCACTTCGTTGTGTACTCTCTGGTTGAAAATCTGACAGCAAACCCTGCGAAATACAGCTTCAGCATTGCTG
This sequence comes from Oreohelix idahoensis, assembly GCA_024509875.1. Taxonomy (NCBI): domain Eukaryota; kingdom Metazoa; phylum Mollusca; class Gastropoda; order Stylommatophora; family Oreohelicidae; genus Oreohelix; species Oreohelix idahoensis. The sequence goes on from JAMPIV010003736.1 coordinate 150,236, forward strand.
CAATCTCTTGTGGAAACATGATACATTTCTAGGGCCTGCCACAACATCTGGTGTGGAACGGATCCATAAGCATTCGCTAAATCCAACCAGATTACATGGAGGTTTGTTCTGTCAGACTTTGCCTTTTGGATTGCTTCCCATATCATTGTGGCATGCTCTAGACATCCTGGTGTACCTGGGATACCTCCTTTCTGAATGGTAGTGTCAATGTACCCATTTGCCAGGAGGTATGTAGTGAGTCTTTTCGCCATCACTGAGAAGAATATCTTCCCTTCCACATTGAGTAGTGAGATTGGCCTGAACTGACTGATGTCTGTGGAATTTTGCTCCTTCGGGATGTAGACTCCGTTCGCCTTTCTCCATTCCTTGCTTACAAGCTGGGTTTTTCCACGCACTCTTCAGTAAACGAAGCAGTCGTTTGAGCACCTCAGGGCATCTCTTATACACCACATATGGAACACCATTAGGACCTGGAGCTGACTTGCATCGAGCTTTCTGGACAATGCTTTCTACCTCTTGCACCGTTGGGGGCTTGGTGTTAAATTCAGCTCCTGGCTTACTCGGCCATTTAAGGCCTGCCATGCTGCTGAGCGGCTCATCTTTGCGACCATCTGAATATGTCATTCCAAGGTGTTCTTCCAGGTCTTCTTTCCTGATGTTTAGCGTACCCGACCGTGGCTGCTCAAACAGTTCTTTGGCAAACTTGAATGGCTCCCTGAAGAATCTTTCCCTATCCATTCGAGTCTTCCTTTTCTTCCTGCACAACCTTTCTGCTCTACAAAGGGCATTATGTTGGCCTTTCAGGTGCTCCCAAACCTGTCGTAACCCTTCCTTCTCTGCGGCAACTGCATTTTTGAACAGTTTTCGGGCATGCTTCTTCTGTTTTCTGATTTCTTCTATTTTAATTTGTCTTCTGCTTTTTCGTGGTGGGTTACTTTCCCTTGCCTCCCTCACTCCGAACACTTTGCGACAGTGCAGATATATTATGTCGCCGAAGATTTCCAGCTTCTTCTCCAAAGTTATCTGCTTCAGGTTGTTATCCAACTCTTTTGCCAAGGCTTCGTCCAGCTGTTCCCAAAGCCCTTTTGCACTGGCGGGTGGAAACTTGATTGCATCTCTCTTCCCGTCCAAGAAGTGTGTGAGATCATCATCAGGCAGATCAACTTGAATGTACTCAGCACTGTGGATTGACTCCTGGCTGCGTTCTTCTAACGTCTTATCCGTCGAGACAGAGCGCTGTTGATCTCCCCCTGATGACCTCCCACACCCCTTTTTCGTTCTGTGGATTTTCATTCCTCTCTGAGTAGAGAATTCCCTACCACAGGCACATGGAAACTCCAGCCGTTGTTCAGAGCTCGAAGTCCGTGTAACGGTCTGGTCGATTCCAATGAGGCGCCTGTGGATTCATCATTCTCCCCCCCTTTCGGTGAATCCTGGGGGCATCTATCGTTTTTGGGTTCTATAGCAATTGAATACAGCTTACGGGGTGATTTAGTGGCTGAGTACATCTACCTTCTTTTATATAAAAATTAAAATGATAGAAGACATTATCTAGTATGATGTAGCTAATATAAAAATTTTGTGTCTAAAGACTCTACTTCAGGGGTGACAAACCTTTTACAGTTGTGAGCCACACTGCCAGTTTTGACAGGCCCCAGGGGCTGAACTTTAAATAAAATTGTTAGTACACATAACCATACAAGACTAAGATATAATTTGTACACATTTAAACACTGCACTAAAGAAGCATTTATTTTTATGCTTTAACAAACTAATAATTTAAAATACAAACTGTTTTAATTTTGTCGCCTAATGTCTGTATTAAAAATTCACTTAATACATCTGATAAAAAAGTCTCACTGACTAAAAATGGTGTATTTAATAAGAGATCTGGCACTGTCTATTCTTCCACATGTTGTCAGTGTCAGCACGTACAGTTGACACCCGGTCCCAAGAAGTCCAGATAGACACTCATCTGTTAGTGCTGATTTTTATTTTATGTAACTCCTTTCATGAGCATTGCCACCTGGGCTGAGTCATTTATATCGGCACTCTCGTCAATAGCTAAGCTATAAGCCCGCTAGGCATTAATTCTATAAATCAGAGTGTTCTGAATATCAGATGCCAAGTCATCTATCCTTCTTGCAATGGTGGAATGTCAAAGGTTGATTATCTCAACCACAGAGCTCTTACCTTGACAATACAATGCTTGTTTAAAAAAAAAAAATTAAGCAAGACTTCCCAAAATATTCATAGAAAAATGACTACCTCTTCTAGCTATTTCTTCAGCTATAAAAACAACTATATTTGGTTACTGCTGCTGAACTCTGAAGAAAGACTTTAAAAATGACTGCTATGCAGTAATGTTTTATCTGAGAGTTGAAGCACTCAGCTCTAACCTAACCATTTAGACCATAACACTGATTCGCATGCTTTGTGCAGCAGGGTCTATTGATATTGTATTCATTGAATAGCATTATTGTCTCCAACCTTAGATATGCAGATGATACCGTGTTGTTAGCTGAACGCGAACAGGAGTTACAAGAACTAGTGAAGCAAGTGAACAGTATAAGTCATTAATATGGACTCGACATTAATATTGAGAAAACAAAAACTATGATAATTAGCAAAACAGACGATAAACCCACATTAAAGATAAGTGTAAATGGGAAAATCCTGGAACAAGTCAAGAGCTACGTATATCTTGCCAGAAGATGGCAGATGTGAAACAGAAATCAAGAAGAGAATAGGAATGGCCAAAGCTACATTCAACAACATGAAACATATACTGACATCTAAACAGTTATCTCACAAATTAAAACTGAGAATCATAAAGTGTTATATATATATTGCATTTCTGTATGGTGTAGAAACATGGACGATGAATAAGAATTTGGAAAGAATTGAGGCTCTTGAAATGTGGATATATAGGGGTGTATCTCATGGAAAGAGAAGAAAACAAATAAAGAGGTCCTAGAAAATCTAGGTATTAGTTCTCTTAATGAGGGAGATCAAAGTTCGGTAGCTAAAATACTTTGGCCACATAAAAAGGCTTAACACCTTGCAGAAGACCTTAATAGAAGGGAGAGGTGAAGGCAAATGTGCAAGGGGAAGACAGCGCTATAAGTGGGAAGATAACATCAAGAGATGGACAGGAAAGAGTCTATCAGAGTGCACCACCAAGACAAGAGACAGGAGATGTTGGAGATACATTACAGCCAACCTTCGTTGTGGAGATGGCAGCTGATGATGATGATTATTGTTTCTTGAAAAATAACATATAAATACATCCACTGAGCTCAACAATGAAGAACTTCTCTGTGCAGCTAACTTTGAAAACATGACATTCACTATCAATTTTTCTTTTCTTACATGCATGATGCGGTATTTGATTTTAGAGAGTAAATAGCAATAATATTTCTGTGCTTTGTTTGCTATTTTCATACACTGGTTGGATGGCTAGTACTTTTCTGCATGAGCAGGAGTTGTGGAAAGTGATTGATGGGCCAAACTAAGCCCCTTGGTGGGCCAAAATCGGGCCATAGGTTGGACATCCCTGCTGTATTTAAATATAGTACGATAAAACCAAATAAATTTTGTCAGGACTAATGCTAGCTTTTAATCCTCACCGACTGACTAATACTTTGTATCAACAAAAGAAACTTTTTTTTAACTGTGACTATGTATGTTCTCACATTTATTTTGCTATTAATAAGTTTAACAGTGTCACATTATGGAAGAAAATACAGTGATAGCTACAAATATTGTCAGACAATGAACCAGTGCTTCACGTATGAAAGAAGAACTTTTGTCAGATGTTGTATCCTGCTGTAACTGGAATCAATAAATCTTCATTTTTGCCTTAAGGACCATCACTGCAGTTAGCTGCATGCAGGAAGTACTTTATATAGCTCTTGCAGAAGTGGTTTCTTGTTTACAATTTGTTTTGATTGGTCAGGATAGTAGACCCATGCACAACCTTCAATTAGTTCCCTCTTCTGACATACCTGGTGACAGTAGTTGTCCTATTCCTTCTTTGCCTCCACAGATACTGCCAGAATCTTAAGGGATATTCTGCTGTACCAGCATGACCTACTTTAGTTTACATTATCAAATCACAACATGTCTTAGCCAAGAAAATTATCTCTGTACTACTTTTTCATTATGCACGTTATTATTGATTCATTCAGGTATCAGTTCCTTTAATAAATGACATCTAGCTGTATGGTCTTGTTAAATAATGCTTACCTCTGATGGCAAGCAACTTTCCAATTGTGATATTCATAAAAAGGTTGATAGTGTTCAAGGATTTAGCCATGTTCTGCAGCATCTTGTCCTCCATAATCTTTGACAGCATCAAATCAGCAATATTTGCTGATCTAGGAAAATATAATACATGCACAACTAGTGATAATGTACCTAAAACTATCAGATACAATACCCACACACCATGTGAAACAATATCCACACTTCTACAGACAACATTCTAAGACAATATATCTATTAACAGATTTGAGAAAAATAATATGTTTAGATCTTTGGAAATGATAAATCATATCTTTACAGAGGTACTCAAAGACCTTTAGATACATATTACACAGACTGTTATGTACTTTAAAAAGACACTAAATATTTAAATATGCAAATTAAACACTTCTGTTGGCTGACAGCAAACAAGAAATGCAGAAACTAGTGAGCATGTAAAGAAAAGATGGTGTCAATGTGGGTGGGGCACTAAAATTGAGGAAACAAACAATATGATAATTATCAAAAGAGATGAGGTGCTGACTTTAAAAGCAAGCATGAATGGGAATGTACTATAACAAATAAAACATTTCTCATATCTTTGGCACATAGTAACAGAAGATTGCTGATGTGAAACAGAAATCAAGAAGATTGCAGGTTTGACTAAAAACTATTTTCATCAACATAAGACAGATATTAACATACAAACAAATAACTAACAAATAATACATTAACATTACACTCATTAACAGTATATATATTCTATAAGGTGCAAAAAAACACTGACAATGAACAATCAGTTGGAATAAAGAATGGAGGCCCTTGAAATATGCATATGTACAAGAGTAATAACAGTATCTTTTTGTTTTAAAAGAGAGACATATCCCTTTGTTGAAAATCATATTACAAAGAAAAATTGGATGTAAATGGACATAAGAACTATAAACAGCCCCATGAGTGCAAATATAATATCAAGGATGAACATGAAATGGGCTATCAAGACTTGGAGAACAACAAAAACAGCAACCAAAAATCTACAGACTTTCACAAATGGGTGCTTGCATAAAACAGAAGGATTGAAATGGTATTGTCATAACATGAAACTGATGATAAGAAGCAGACACGCACCAGTGAAACAAGAGATGAGAAGAAGATCCTGGAGATGGATAAGACACACATTGAGCTAAACTGCTGATAGTATTATCAAGCAGTCCTTGTTCCGGAATCTCAGGGTAAGAGAGGTAGAGGAAAACCAAAGAACACATGGAGAAGAGAACTGGAGACATGGAAAGACCTTGAGCTGATGGCATGGAACAGTTGGACAGCATAAGTTTGTTGAAGGTCTATGCTCTTTGTGGAGCTGAAGGGTGATGATGATGAAGAAAAGACAGGAAATTCAATGCAGCGACCCTTGCATGAGGATATAGCACTTGCTCTGATCTGCCTTTCTGATCTCTTGTAACATGAGAAAATATAGTATAGAAAGACTGTGAGAAGATGCCTGTATGAAAGGTAAAGGATCCCGTTACACGCCCATTGAGGCATATTGAGAATATGGTGTTAGGCCCATATTTTCTTGACCATCGGCACACTAGGGGTGATGTGGTCAGCATCACGCCGGCCGCCTTAACCTTCCCAGAGTTGCTCTGGTACCCAATTGGGGCTGGGTCGACCCAGGAGCCGTTTGCGGCCTAAAAAAATCCCACCTCATCTGGGGATCGAACCATAGACCACTGAGCTAGGAAGCCAGTGCACTAACCACTATGCTACCGCGGCTCCCACCTGTATGAAAGCAAATACATAAAACAATGATCATTATTGACTACAAAAACCTGTCATGAACTGATAACGCTGCAGCATGACACTTCAGCTCCCTATGGAGCTCCAGCCTTCAACAAATTCAGTCCAAGCCTTCCTGTCCTTCAAGGTCTTTCCATGAGGGTTTTGTCCCTTTAATTTGTGCCCATAATTCCCATCTCCAAGTGTTCTTAGGTATCCCTCTATATCTTTTATCCTGAGGATCCTAAAACAAAGACTGCCTTGTAAGTGCTTGTGATGCAGTACTGTGGTTTTATTTTTCAACAGGCCCATTTTTATTTTTCAACAGGCCCATTCTTTTTCTATCTGTAATTTTGTCCTGTAACTACTTGAGTTTGGTCTTTTTCTGTAGGTAATTAATTGCGTTTTAGAAGAGGGATGACTGTAGGGTTTAATTTTAAGACTTGCACCAGTCTTCCTTTTGTTCAAGTAATTGCGTACAAATAGTCATATTTTCTTGGTTAAATTATCGCGGTAACTTTTACTGTAGTAAGCGCGTGATTATTTAGGTAGGGTATAGTGGCTGACGTTATAAAGCACCCACCTGTGGAAACGGTGGATAGGGGTGATGAAACACTACCCAGATAACGTCAAACTTACGTTAGAGCGAATGCAAGTTAATTTTGGGCACGCAGTCAGTATAACATGATTTAATTTTGACGTAATAGGGATGCGTGGGCTGTATCATATATTACTCACTAGTTGCATTCAAATCTTATTGGCGGAGGTCACAGTTGTTAATTTTTGTAGGGATTTCATTGGTCTTAGAGGGACGCCAGCGATGACGTAGGGCCTAGGTGAGCGTGGTTTGTTTTAAGATATATACGCGTGTCTATTCATTAGTGGGGTCCCTTTGTCTGCAGAAAAATTCAGCCGTGAAAATCGATGTCGTTATCTACTTGCTCTGACGAGAGATATTTGGTAACTGGGTATGTTGTTAAGATAAATTTAAGTAGGAGATAGTCTGTGAGATCTTTGCTTTTGTAAAGTATAAGTTTTCTTCAGGAAGTTTTAGATTAATTTCGTAACAGTAGTGCCATCAATCGCTATCTAGACTCACTAAATGGTACGTGTGCTTTTAAATTTCTGTGAATAGTAGAAACACACATAAATTGTGTAATGAGGCTTTGTAAGGTATTAACTGTGTAAGTTCAGCCAGGAGATAAATGTGTGCTCTGTAATATGTAATTTTAAGGGCAGTATAGCCGCAATTTGATTATAATATTTGCAGTGAAATACACTGGGTAGTTGTGTACATTATTTTATTGTGTACGTAAATTGGTTGTGCAATTAAATATTATGGAGAGGGGAGTTTAAGATACTTTGTATATATATGAGTGTAATGGTGTAATTTTTAATCACGGGTGTACTTGTAAGTAGTTGTGCTGAGAAGTGGAGTGAGAGTAGTATTTAATTTTTCTGAGATGGGAATTTAATTAGTCCTAGAGGATATATATATATATCTATATACACGGAGATGTAATTTATAAGTGAATCTTATATTACATAGAGGAGTAATTCATTTTTTGGAGATGGGAGTAAATTATCACTAAGAGAGGTTTAATTTAATTTGGCGTTAAGCGAGGAAACAATCACGGGTCAGTATAGAAAGTAGCCCGAAGTATTTTAGCACAGGAGTTTCCTCAGTGACAAAAATTGTTGTGACGGCGTGGCCAGCCGGCACACAAGAGTTAGGTCAGTTGTGTCTGGGAAGTTATTACCAGACCAATGTTTACTTCAAACAGGATAGAGAGATCAGAGAGGGGATTGCATGGGAGGCTGACCTTTTTGGGCATAAATATTTATGTATCGTTGTGCACAGTTGAGTAGGGGATAGAGTGGAGCGGTCTTTGTTTTGGGTGGTTACATGTTTTGTGTTAGAAATGAGAGTAATCTGAAGTTGTTGTACATAGTGGCATTTCTTTTTGTCCACAGCAATTTTTCACGGCCCATAGCTCGGGGTGCCATTATTTTTTTGCCTGACAGCTGGCAAAGGTAGTCAGTCTTCTCAGGAGAAGAAGAGCCGAGGAAACGCCAGAGGCGTAAGAGCATTGGTAACGCGGTGGTTATCAGCTCCGAGTACATTGGCACCAGAGAGAGTGAGAGAGAGCAGTTCACTGGCAGCGACGCAGTCTTCAGTGAACAGATTTTCTTAAAATCCTGAGCTCTAAGCTCATTTCCACACACCGAACCAAAGGCACGTGGCCTGGTGTGTCATTTATAAAGTCAGTCATAATAAAACCGACGGCCCTAAACCCAATGAGGGGTAACCAGGCAGGTGAAATTAGTTTCGGCAGCAGTGAAGCCTCTACATACTAGTCAAGTACCGAGTCATTATTGTCAGAAGTCATCAGCAGCAGTGGTCCGGGCAGGAGAGAGGGTCAAAATTCCTTTCCCTACCAAAAACAAGAATAGTGGCTTAACGGAGACGCCACATCAGCAGCAGTCGGCAGTGTCAGAGTAGACACTGAACAGAAACAGATAGGAGAGTGAGGTTATAGAGGCAGTTAGAAAGTTGTGTTAGGATGGCCTCTGAGTTTGCACTGAAGGAGTCCATTAGCGGACCAGTGCGGGCGATTTGTGGTGTAGGACAGTAGATAAGTGTATTCAGATAGTGGAGCCAGCGAGTTACGTCGGCAGCCAGACAGTAGTGTTAGAGTGCATAATATCTATTAGGTCAGCTAGGAGTGGTGGATCTGATGTTAGAGACCCCACCCAGCAGGTTGTTGTAATCCTTGATTTTCATCCATACAGGGGTTATATTATAATATCAGTCCTTTTAATCTTTTGATTCTTTTCAGGTGTGCGACCACGCACTGTATTTATTTTGATATGTACTTTATTTTATGGTGTAAATAAAAAAATATATATATAAACTGTATACTGGATCAGCTTCTCTACTATACTGTACCTATGTGTTGTCTGTATAGTGGTGTCTGTGGCCCTTATTTAAACCTTATCTCCTTTATTTGTAGTAAGAGGTGGCGAGTCTATAGTTATACAATACGTCACAAGTGGCGCGGGAGAGTCAATCTCGGTTATCATCCCTCGAAGCCAATAGTCTCATCTTTCCACATTCACTGTCATTTCCATCTAAAATCTATCTTCTCAGACTTTCTTACCACTAGTTTCTTGTCTCTATATGAAGACAACCTCTAGTCTTAAATCCACTTCGTGACAGTGCTATCAGTTGGTTCCTTCAATGTGTCCTATCCAGCCCCAAAGCCTTTTCCTCACCTCTTTTTCCACTGGTGTTTGTCTAATTCTTTCGATCAGTTCCATGATGGTGATCTTGTCACACAACTTCAATCCTATTTTGTGCAATCACTCATTTATTATAAAAGTCTGTTACTTCCAAGTTGTATTTTTTTTTTCATTCATGTTTCAGGGCCACACATAAGAACTTAGTGACATGTGAGTTGAAGATCATTATTAATAAAAATATTAGTATATTTGTCTGTGGGAAAAATGAGACAAACCATTTTTGCTGTGAACGGTGGAAAGGTAAAAACTGAATAATTTTTAATGAATGAGTTATAAGCTTCTTATCACTGTCACAGTAGATGTAATGAAGTCCTCATCTCAAAGAGAAAAGTGATTAACTGCCAGATTATAAAATATGATGCCATAAATCCTTTATTATTAAACTTTCAAAGTTTATATAGGCTCCTGATTTTTCCTAGTAGGTATTTTGTTATGTCTTCAGGGAAGAACATACATTTTTCAATAGTATCTGCTTAATTAGTTAATCACATGTTTAAGAGGCACTGTTGAGATTCTTGCACAGTAAAAGATGAAATATTATATTAAACTAGACCTGTAAAAAATTGTTTCATAAGATGCTGCCTTTCAAATTATAAACATCCTAAATATCATCCTTATGCATGAGTTTCACAAAAGGGGAATGACTGATGTGACCTACAATTCTGTTTATCCTAGAAACAAGATATACGTGACAGAGATTACATATTTCAACACATAAGGAAAGTGCTTAACTTCAAGTTCAAACTTGCTAACAGCATGCATTCACGCTTAACCTAACAAAATTATTACTAAATTAATTAAACACTACTTACTCGAAAACAAATTTGTTTGGCCATGTCCAAGTGTTACTATGATCCAGTGCAACATTCCACATTTTTGGATCAAAGACTCGGTCATTTATATGAATGCTTCCTTTCAGTTTAGTCACAATCTGTTCTGCCTTATCAATGACTGAGCTTATGTTGACTGTTTTGTAATCAGCGTAGGTAACATTGATCTGTAGTATGAACATACAAATCTGTGTTTTTAGCTTTGCATCAACAAAATTAGGATGTATAGTAAAAATTTTCAAGTCAAATTAATATTTTACTTTTCTTTTGTTACTCAAGGTAAAATCTCTTAGACTGCAGCTCCTTCTATGTCTAATGTGAAAAAAGAGAATAAGATTAAGAAAATGATACAGAACTGTGTGCTGTCATAATAATCAACAATCTTTAGACCCCCCCTCCCCTCCCATGGAGCATAGACCTACAACAAATACACAATAAACCTTCCTGTCTTTTCACATACATTTAAGGTCATTCCATGTATTTTTTATTCCTTTCATGTCCGCCTTTAATTCTCTTCTCCAATTTTTTAGGCCTCCCTCTGTTTGTCTTACACACTGAATTCCTTAACAAGGACTACTTTGTAATGTTACCAGTTGGTTTCCTCAGTATGTGTACTATTAAATTTTGGCACCTTTTTCTTTGTCTTGTGTTCCACTGGTATTTGCCATTTGAAGTTTTCTATCGGTTTTACACAGAGATGTTGTCATATAATTTCAACCCATATATTCTACACATGCACCTATTTATAAAAGTCTATACTTCTTCATTGTTCAGTTGTGCTGTTCTCCTTTTTTTCAGAGCCATACAATAGGATTGCCTTGACACTTGTGTTTAACATTCATATTTTTACTGGGCTAGATTTCCTTTGACTTCCATATATTTTTTATGGAAAATTCCTCTAGCTTTCTTTGGATTCTTATTTTTATAGTAATGGCTGTTCCTCCAACTCTATGTTGCTGCCAAGATCTGAGATCACACTCCATGTAGTGATGTTTCTATAAGTGTAGTCATTTGCTGCATTTATTCCCATAATTATTTTTTATTTCGTTGTGTATTTTCAGACCCAATGGCTGTGACCTCTCACTAAGTATTCTCATTCTGCATTGTAAATAGTTATGTTTATAGGACAGAAGAGTCAGGGCATCAGTAAAATCTAGATCATCATGCTGTTGTCATTAACTGACTTAAGGGGAGCTCCATAATGCCTCATCAATTTGTGTGCTGTATATCACTGTCAGCTATTTAGCACTATGTGATGTTTACTGAAATAAAATTAATGAGCTAACCTAAGGAAATTTCACAAGATTTCGCCTTTCTGATACTCACCAGGTGGTCTATTTCTTTGCGAACAGCATAGTCTTGCAGTTCATTTACCAGACTAGTCATATTGATGGAGCAAAGACGTGTAAACCACAATGTCAGATCAAACAATGAATTTGGTGCAGTGCCCTTATGAACAGCTGTGTCTTCTTGCCCTCTGGCTGATTATACACCAAATCCTCATCCATAGCAAAGTTATGTGTCTAAGAGCGTATACATATTTTTGCACACCTAATCTTTATCTTTAAACCAAGAAGATGGAAAAATAGCATGATCAGGGTCTCGCTGCCATATAAACAGGCATTATTAACAGTTTAGAGTTTTCAAACACCAGTATCTCAACTTCAGCTGTTATCAACCATTTGTAATCAAAAGTGTAAACCTAATATGTTAAAAAAAACCAATGTGTAACTCCCTTAAATTTTTGGTGTTTTTACCTAACACCGCAGATGTCATGTTACCCGTCCCAACTTGATCATTTCAAAACTGACACCTTTGTTTATTTTGCAAGATTTTGGTGCTTTCGCTGAACATTCTAAAAGATATACTGGACTGAACCAGGTTACTGTTGCACACTTGTGGGTTCAAGCACATGAAAAGATAGGCTACTGAACACTTCTTCAAGGTGTTGAGCTGGTCAAATTCTCTCACATACATTTCTGTTATGGTAAATCTATGTAATCAACTGGACAGAATGGGTTTAAAATCTTTCCATTGCTACTATTTCCACAATTTTCTGTTGCCTGGTGTATCGTACGTCTGATTACTTCAAATATACGCTATTGCAGTCATTTAGCTACATTTTCTATAATATTAAACTTCAGTTTCCCCAGTTTTCTTATTCCCTTCCTTGCTGAAAATACCCATATTGTTTTGTATCGTTTACTGGGAATAAGCATTAAGGTGTTAATCTGTATACTTGTGTTATTTGGTCTGTGCTTGAAAACAATGTTTTAGTGAGGAAACAATATGGTCTATGACAATTTCTGGTTTAAACTGGGTCAATATCCTACAGTCATGGATTGGAGCATGTGAAGGAGTGGGCTAACAAACACACTTATTTTATTTGGGTGCTGTGTTGGTTGAATTTCCTTCACCTACATAGACTGGGTAACAATTTTCAGATAACCTATTACTTCTCCCACTTTTCTATTGCCTGATGCATTATTCATCCAAGTGCTTATAACATCTTATTGTGGTGGTCATTTCACTAAATCTTGTATAGAAACCAAGAAGAATGAATGAATTCTAAATGATAGTATACCTCCATTATAGAAGGGGGTCAGAATGGCTAAGAGGTATAATGTCCGCCTCGAATTATAGAGGTACCGGGTTCGATTCCCAGTAAAGGGAATATAATTTATGGAAATTTTTTTCAGAACCAGTGGTCCTAATGATGTCATACTCCCCCTGGTCTCCTGGGTAGTGAGATTGGATGCCTAGCATTCTCGAATAAGTGCGAAAAGAAAAATAGGAGGTCCCATGTGCAAGTTGTGCACGTTAAAAATCCCACGGCAGTTGGACATCATAAAGGGTAGGACGTAAGACCTCTGCCCTGGCAAAATTTAAAAATTAGAAACCTACCCACCAAATATATTTATAGAATGTGTGATTCTTATATACAAACATTGAGATTCTCGCCGCTGCTATGGAGTTCGTGCACTGTGCTGAGATCCTCCTTGTGTGATCTAAGGGAGGCGATTGGAGCACTGATGGAGTTGTCCGTGTGAAATGAAGATAGTCCTTAAAACATAACCAAACCTCCATAGTGGTTCTACTAAACTGTTCTTTCTTGTGCTTGCCATACACCTACCTTTTCTGGGAAATACATGCTAGAATACAAGACAGTCTCATAAAGTTCAGGTAACTCATTCAACAGACCAACAATAATTTGCAGACTTGGCAGGTCATGTACTGATGCATTCAGTGAGTTGTTGCCTAAGAATGTAAATAAATATAAAGAAACAGTGAGCTGATTGTAATCTTAACTTATGACTACCTACTCAGTGGGCTCTGTGATAAATTTAACAAAATGGTGACCATATGACTTAACATTTTTCTTCTATCATGCGCAAACATTATCTGAAATATAAGTCCTGAAATAAATAATTTGTCTTTTTAGTGATAGTATTGCTCCAACATGTGTTTATTATTGAAGAACCACAGGGGTGTATAACAGCAACTGAAAAAAAATAAACTTTAAAATGCATTCTAAACCACTTTAAAGTAAGCTAGTACAGTGTTTAAAGTCTTGAACAAAGGCCCATACATATTAATGGTGATCACATATCATCATAATGGATTTTATCCTGTTTCTAATGCAATTCAAGTGACAACTTTACAACAAAAGAAAGAGAAACTTACTATTGATAATAACCAACACTTGACCCAATATTATATCTGTGACAGATACAGTCTTGTCATAAATACTTGTGATGTCATCTGGCAAGTGTCCAAATATCATGTTTAAGACATCACCCACAATCTCTGAGATTTTTTCAGGAGAACTAAGGAAAAAAAAGACATAGCTACATTATATATGAGTTAACATTACATATCTTTTTTGTCTGAATCCTGCAGGAAACGCTAAACTTAAAAACAAACATGACCTGTAAAAATACAAGCATAATGCTTAAAAAAGAATATATTTCTCATTGTGTTGCAAAAAGAAAAGGATGAAAAAATGTGATATTTTTCAATAATTCTGAGAGAGATTATTTCACAAAATGAATGGTATTCTTCTTCTTCTTCTGCGTTTGTCCTGAAAAGGACATTGGTTGCGTTGTGTCGCCATTTACAGCAAAGCTGCGATATTGGCGCCTTTCGGCCCGACACATCCGACTTCGGCACGGCATTTTTTAGGACTGGGTTTTCCTTCCCACTTTGATACCTACTCTCTCAGCCAGACTGCAGTGATGCAGCCTGTTTCCAGGACCACCACTTGGAGGTGGAGTAGGGTCTTGGTCACCTCTGGTTCATTGACCCTGACGCAAGCAGTCAGCTATGGGTCGCTGACTGCATTCCACTTTTGACGCGTCTTAGGTCCCAATGGTATAATTAACCTTAATCAAGAAAAGTAAACTATCCTCCATGCTTTGCTATTAAGTGTACATTCACTATTTCTCAGCTGGCTACACTATTCAACATATTAAAAAAGAAAAATGTTCCTTACACATTCAAGTGGTTCAAGGAACACTATTCACTTTTTAAACAGTGAAAACAGCAATCATGGATGCTACACACCTGACATATTGTGATCAAAACTTGCTGATCATTTGTCGACTGATGCGTTATCTTACGGCACTGAAGCCATTCTTTCCCACTAGTATACTGATGGATCAGAGAAACCTGCTTCTTTGACATCAAAGACTATGAATGATGCCAAGAGGAACAACAGTCAAATTGGAAATGAAGCATTAAAATTATCTTTAGTATTCATAAATCTCACAAACAATCTCACTGCAATCAATGAATCATCAAGGCTAAGATTGCTGGAGTTTGGCATTAGGCCTAAGACTGGCAGGGTGAACGTATGAGAGCATGCATCTGGCGTATACACAACCAGCATGCAACAGGAACAATTAGCATTCATACTCTTCGACGTTTGCTAAGGGAGACTAAGGGATTTGCCCAGAGTGCAATGATCTCCTCCATTAGGTGACACAAGGAGGATCTCAGCACAGTCACGAACTCTGTAGCACCTTTGAGAATCCCAGTGTGTGTAAATTTGAATCATACTTCTTTAAATATTTTTGTGGTGGGTAGGTTTCTAATTTTTAAATTTTGCCAGGGTAGCGGCCTGATAGGCCATCTCTTTAAGGTTTCTAACTGCCGTGGGATTTTAACGTGCGCACCTTGCACACGGGACCTCCTATTTTTTTTTTCCCTTATCTGAGAAGGCTAGGCATCCGATCTCACTACCCAGGAGACCAGGCGGGAGTATGATATCATTAGGACCACTGGTTCTGAAAAAAATTTCCATTAAATATATTCCCTCAACTTGGAATCGAACCCGGTACCTCCAGAAATTGAGGCGGGCAACTTACCTCTTAGCCACTCTGACCCCCAATTATGTTGATTCTGAACAACAATAACAATTACACAAACATGATTAAATATAACAATACAGTAGACATTCAAAAATCCGGCAACCTCCGGACCTGAGGAGTGCCGGATTTTTGAAAATGCCGGATTTTTTATGGTTATATATTCTGTATATATTTAACAGAAAATGACTACCTGTACACTTTATCTGCGATCAACAATGCACGATGTTTACGTTTTACACCACTTCTTTTATTTGCTGAATCCATAATGGGGCTAAACAGCAGCAAATAAATGATAAAATGAGAAAGAATGAGCAGGAATTCCTGTTAACACATGCAAGCAAGACCCAAACAGCTGCACCAAAACATAAACGGCTCCAGAAAACAGTGGTGCACCAACGCGGTAAATTTAAAAATGCGCTCCGAAATCCATGCCGGAAATCTGAAGGAACCGGATTATCGATGGCCGGATTTTTGAATGTCAACTGTACTTCAAACATATTTTAAATAAAATATGGAAATATATTACCTCCTGTCTATTTCATAAAATCTGAGTCACATTAAACTTGAGAATTAAAAACTAATACTTCCCCTCACCTGTGAATCTCTCTGCTTTTATTAGCCCACACTTCTATGTGACCTCTAATTTCTTCCCAGAGAGATGTATTGAAAAGTCGGGAAAATGGTGTCCTTGACAAGTCAGCATAGTTGTCAACAGAGTCAGTTACCGACTTCAAAACTTTATGAAATTTCTCCATTATCATGCTTATGTTATAGCTGCCACCAGTGCTGTCTGAAAGCTGTTAATGGAATGAAACTTCGTATCAACACAACAGCTTGCCAAAAGTTTGCTGCATGTTATTTGAAAAGGGATACAATTAAATAATTACTCTCTCTAAGATAAAGTGCTTAAAGAGTGTCTGTTAAAAAAAACGTTAAATATCCCTTTCTCAAATTATAACTAGAAACAGTAACAGCTTTCATATTAAACCTAAGTCTTCAATTCATCTATTTGTGTTGTCCTGATTTTGAGATTAATGAGTTACACGGTCAGTGCACAGAATGTGAGCTGACACCTAGCATCATCAACCTGTGCAGTTTCCATTATGCAAAATACATTACTGATAAGCAGGGATGAACTGACTTTGGCCAACTGCAGGGATCTCGAATGGTATGTCAGCGCAGGCTATTTATGTGACCAGACTCTTTTCTTTACCCTGTGCCAGGACAGAACATTGAAAGTAGGTGTTGTTTGTTGCATGCTCATGCATGTGTGCTTTTTTGGTTTTGTTATTTGTTTCTAAACGTGTTAAAGACATTTTTGATGATATTAAGTTGTATTCTGTAAAACAAAAAGTATTACTTTTATAGTTTTTTAATAATCTCATGCACTGATTAAAATAGAAGGCATATCCTAAGTTGCTACAAAGACCAAAGACTTGTACATCAAATTTGAATTACTGCTGATGAATGGATGATGTTTTAGCTTACCACTCTTTCTAATCTATTAGTGCCTTGGTAGCGAGCAAGTTCTTGAACAAGTGTTTCAATATTCAGTTTGCAAACTGTATTTAAAAAGTCTGATATGCTGAAATTAAGTCCAGATGGAACTGACATGATGTCATTGGCTGATGACATATTACAGAAAGTGTCCCATGATTTGAAGACCTCACTCCATCTGGCAGTCTGTATATAGATAAACAATGAAAAACAAATCGGACAATTAATGATAAGATCCAAAGTTCACAGATTTACAAAAGTCCGTACAGAAATCAATGCTCTGAGTAAATATATATACTTTTTTTATGTCACTTATAATAATCTGCTCATATAGATCAATAGGTTTCAGTTTCACCTGTACAGCTGTTTTACTGTACACTGGTTACTAAGTTCACTCTACAACAAACATCTTACTGCTTACACGTATCAATTTTTTGACACACTCACAGTAATTTTACCAATGCTGTTACAACAATTTTTATTAACTGACCAAACTGGAAAAACCTATGGCAAGGCACAAGCAAAGAAACAAAGTTACAACTGATCAGAGCATGTATATTCCCAGTAGCAACATACGGCTGCGAGACTTGGACACTCAATAAAACAGTTGCAAAAAAGATTACATCATTCGAAATGAAATGCTACAGAAGGATGTTGAGAATACCCTGGACAGAAAAAAAGACCAACAGAGAAGTACTGCACTCACTAAATGTACAGGAACATTGGCTCCTAAATACCATCGCAATAAGGAAGCTGAAATTTTTCGGTCATATAAAAAGACATAATAGTCTGGAAAAAACAGTGATGGAAGGCATGGTCCCTGGAAAAAGGGGAAGGGGTCGACCTAGACGACGGTGGACCCAGGACATCACAGAGAGTCTGAACTTGTCTTTGGCTGATGCAGGTCGACTTGCCCAGAATCGTGATGCGTTCAGAGCAGCTGTAATGGAGACAACGTTCTGGAAAGAATACGTCACATGATGATGACCAAACTGGATATTTTTAAATGATGACGGAATGATAACATTACTAAAATAATACCTTAGCAGGCTCTGTCATGACTGTGTATAAAGTCTGTACGGCTTCAGGAGCAGACTCCAGCAGTCTCAATACGATGTTTGCATTTGTGTAATTGTAGAGGTCACCAAACCCACCTGGAAGTAAGTCAGAGGTGTACATGTTATTGGTGTAATGTGGTAAAATTTAGAACTTTGAAAGTAAGCAAAAAATACTGTTGCAAAAATGTTCTTGTTTCAGAACCAATCATAACACTTATGGCATCTTTCAGATTATTGTTCATCTTGTACTGCACTTTCTCAATCCCAAGACCATCTGTCACTGCAGGAAGCAGCCATTCAAATCTTTGATCAGTTTACATAAAGTATTTATCTGATTCAGAACCATGGGCTGTTCCAACTGTATATCAACAATCACCTAATAATACACTACTGTGTAAGTTAAAAAAAAAAAAAACCAAAACATTGTCGTTAATTATCTTAGAAAAGCTACAATCCAATCCACTTTCATTATTTATATCCTTCCATGCCTGTTCTAGTTTCCTTCTGTTCATTTTCAAAGAAATTAAGTAATAGCAGCAAACTGCTGAGTAGTCTTTTTAAACACTTTCTTACATTTAGCCACCAAGTGCAAACATGCTTCAACACGCTCCTCTAGCTAGTACAATATGGGTCTTGAAAATCCTTCAGCTCAGACTGGTGGTTGAAACCATTCTGAAATTACTAGTAAACAGTCAGAAGAATATCTGCTAAAGATGGCAGACAAGCAGCAAGATCTTAGAATCAGGATGCACAAGACAGAAACAGCATCTAGCTAGGTGTGCTTCATTCTGTTTCTCTCTAATAAATTCACTTCTTTGTGAATGCAAGTCATCACATTGACATTATTAGAGCCAAATGCAAGACAATCTTGCCAAGGAATATTATGGATGGAGAATTCCCTCTCAATGACAGTAAAGATGTTTTGCTCATAGCTGTCACTTAATATTCAGGAAGTGACAGTGCTGATAATAGTATTCTTCATCTTCTTCCTTTCCCTTTTTTTTACTCAGTACGGAGCATGGAGCCACCACAGCAGCTGGTCCCCTCGTAGAAAGCGTGCATTAAAGAATCCATGTCCTCTTGCAGCAGTGGTTTCTATAGCGATCTGTTTTACATGATGAAGTTGCCAGCTCCATGCAGGTGGAGTGTAGTCTTCATATTAATGTATACATCATTTATTCTCCTATTATGCTCCTTAAGGAGCATGAAAAAACCACTGTAGTTGGGCCCTTGCAGGAAACATGTACCAAAGTACTTGAAGTGTTTCTTGTAGTCACAGGAAACATGTACCAAAGTACTTGAAGTGTTTCTTGTAGTCACAGGAAACATGTACCAAAGTACTTGAAGTGTTTCTTGTAGTCACAGGAAACATGTACCAAAGTACTTGAAGTGTTTCTTGTAGTCACAGGAAACATGTACCAAAGTACTTGAAGTGTTTCTTGTAGTCAATTATTTTACTTGATCAGATTGGCAGCCCCAAGCAAAACCTCACATTAATCACATCTTATGCCCAAGGCCACAGTGGTCTCTAATTTGCTTCATCGCCTCCGAGATCCTTGGCAACCACACAAAGTGATCATGTATGTACACAAAATGTGTAATCCTGTTTACAAAAGATGTGCATTCCTGCACACATAGTTTGGTTAATTATGTGCGTGAGTTTATGTTTGCAAAAGGGGAAAAAAACTAGAGATTTTAAGGGCACACTTTTAATGTGGATCTTTGTCAAACAGTATAAGCAAAGAGCCACAGACCACACAAATTTGGCATAAATGTGGGTATAAACTGAGCTAGCAATCATTACATGGATCGTAAAAAACACACAGAATATAATTTAAATTGAAAAGGCATGAACAATGACAGTCACATGCAGCATGAATGATGGCAGCACTGCAGCTGTCAGAACAGTCTGAATATGGAACAATCTACAGCTGAGGCATGTGCAGCTTCTTAAATGATGCATCAAGCTCAAATTTAATGAGTTAACAGACTTTAGTGATAGTTACCATTAAGCTGATCCACTTGAGCTTGAAAAACATCTAAAACTGCATTAATGTAGCTAAGTGCTTGTCCAGTACCTGGGATCTTCTCTAAAGTTGACAAAAATGTACTTGTCACAGCAGAACCCGAGTTAGCTACCATCCTGTGCAGGTAGATTTGCAGTTTTATTAAAATAAGTTGTACATACAGTGATCAGGATAGATGCATCTTGCACTATTCAATTTAAAAGAAACATTTGATATTCTCAGAAACTTTCCTCTATTATGGCTCCTTAAGGCAGAATGGGCAACAACTGCAGGTGACCTCCTTCAACGAAACATTCACTAAAGCACTTAATGTGCTCTTGCGCGATGGTTTCTGTAACAATTTGCTTTTCATCTATTACCCTTGAATAAATCCCCATTTTTGCCTTGTATGACATGGTTAGGCTGGAACATTGCTCCTATTCTTTGCTCATCAATATGGGGGATATGTGTAAACACCAATAATTAGTTACATCATTTATTACTAACACTGATATCTATGATATTATGCAAATGGGACTGTTAATTATGTTATGGTATAATGATAAATAGAATAATATTAAAAAACAAACACAAAAAACAGGTACACTGGTAACATAAGATGGAAAATACTTCACCAAGATTAAGAATCTAACATGTCCAGCAAAATTCGTATTCGGCAGAATAACCAAAAATCCTTTGCAATCACTTTGTTTATGAACACAAGGAAAAGAGAATAAAGGTTATGTTGAACTAATTTTAATTGCAGATAAGGTAGATTGAGTTCAGTTCTCAGTGCAGGCATGGAAACAAACATCGGGAGGATTGTACTTAGCAATCATGGCCCAAGTAGGCCCACCCACTAGAACATCAGGAAAGCAAAGGACTGAAACCCTTGTCTGATGGGCGGGAATCTATCTGATGGTCAGATTGTCTTCTAATGTAATGGTCGGTACTGAGTTTTATATTACTGTAGTGAAGTGAGTCCCGGACATTGAGAAAACAAATGAAACAATAACTGAAGATGACAGAGAAGTCATTTTTCAGAGCAAAATTGAGAACCTTCACAGATAAAATAACAAATGAAGAATACAAGTGAAAAGCTGATGGAAAAAAAAAGAAATTCAAGATAAAGATATTGAGAAAGTATTAAACCTTCAGTGAATGTATGATGAAAAGAGGGGGCACTAGAAAACATAACAATTAATCTAGGAAAAAGTAAGGCACAATACGTAAATAAAGAGACAAAAATAATGGACAGCTGGATATTTTCATCATTATCACTTCCCTGTTTTCTCCTTACAGTAAATAAATATTAGACAAATATAAAGGTATGTTTTCAGGCACTCGTAAGAAATAAAGAAGTAGAACACTAGACAACAGAAAAACAACAGACGTGAGTGGCTTACCCAGGGTTCGAACCCTGTACCTTCCGTACGACAACACCGCCTAGCTATACAAGTGAATCACACTATCCTCGCGGCCAGCTAGGCATCACCAAAAAATGATGCGTTACTGACCGGTCATCAGTGCGAAATGCAAGACAACTCCGGAAGTTTACAATGGGCACCTCAGCCTATTAATGACGCAATCACTTCTGTCGTTCCCCTATTATACAGTATATGTCAGTCCACACACGACAAAGACCTTGATACTGTGTTTAGTAAATGATAGAAGACTTGTGTGGACTGACATATACTGTATAATAGGGGAACGACAGAAGTGATTGCGTCATTAATAGGCTGAGGTGCCCATTGTAAACTTCCAGTGTTGTCTTGCGTTTCGCACTGATGACCGGTCAGTAACGCATCATTTTTTGGTGATGCCTAGCTGGCCGGGAGGATAGTGTGATCCGCTTGTATAGCTAGGCGGTGTTGTCGTATGGAAGGTACGGGGTTCGAACCCTGGGTAAGCCACTCACGTCTGTTGTTTTTCTGTTGTCTAGTATTCTACTTCTTTATTTCTTACGAGTGCCTGAAAACATACCTTTATGTTTGTCTAATATTTATTTACTGTTTACAGGCCTCGGGTTTCCCTTCCTTATGTGTTATTAATGTTTCTCCTTATAGACCAAGGGGCCATAACTGCAGCTGACCCCCTAGCAGCAGGCCTACACCAAAGCTTTTATGTGTTCTTGCAGGAGTGGTTTCTGTAGCAATTTTTGTTATAATGTAATGAAGCTACCAGCCTCATGTACAACCTTTATTAGTACTTCATGTGACGTGCCTGATGAAGCAGTATACCTTTTCTTTCTTTGCCTCCTCAGGGACAATGGAAAACTGCATGGAAACTGACACTGCAGCAAGGGAAAAAGTCAACATGGAGACCAGTGAAGAATGAAATCTGTAGGGAGACATAATCATGTAAGCCTTGTGGTCAGAGCTTGATGATGTCCTTGGCAATGAACTACAAGTGAAAACTTGGTTCAAGAGAAAACATATAGGTGCGCAATGATAATGTAAATTAGTGTAATTGATGCAAACTGGCAATACAGTGGTATATCTTGAGCACTCTAATTCAACAGCTGACAGTACCAGAAACATACATGAAAGTATAATAATCATCAAAGCAGAAAGAAGCAACTTTCTGATAGTTTATCAAAGACTGTTTCTTCTTCTTGTCTCATTTTTTCTCCTTTAAGAGGAAGCAGCTGACTCCCTTGCAGGAAGTCTAGATCAAAGCACTGCAAATGTTCTTGAATTGGTAGTTTCTAAGACTAGCATTAGTTATTGTTGCTAGAATTTGTTATTAAAAAATTGATGGATGGATTATTATTTTGTATACATGTAAGCATATGTGTAATTTACCCTTCAACAGTTGTGCTGCTCCAAATTCTTGTCCACGTGTTGATTCTACTTATGACTGTGTCCCAAACTGAAGCATCAAAGACATGCTCACTGACATTAATGCCCCCATTCAGTTTGTTTATGATGCCTTCCGTCTTTTGAACAACTGATTTCAGTGTAACATTTCCTATGTATGAACTGTTAAGCTGAAAAAGAAAAGTTTCAGATTCACAATAAAATATGTCCCTTTTTTAAAAGTCAGTTTAATAAAAAGATATACATCAGAAGTGTGTATGAAGAATGAAAGAGGAGATAGGAACATTATTTTCTGCTTAAGGGAAATGGTAAGTATAGACTGGATGATGAAAACTGATCAACACTTGCATTTCATGAAAGATACATGTTTGAGAATTTGATACTTTTCAGAAATTGTGTGCAAGCAATTCACTACAGTAGTTTTAAATAGTTAAGATTAGGAACTATAATGAAAATGAATTCTATAGATTTAACAGTACTCACTATTGCATCTATCTTCCTTGCCAGACTATAACTCCCAATTTCATCAACTAGCTTGGTGATGTTTACTGAGCACATACTGTTTACCCAGCTCTTGTAGTCAAAGATTGAATTGGGAGGCACCTTGAGCATATTTTCAGCAACACTACAGAAAGTTTCCCATGATGTCACTTGTAAAACTGTGTCTGATATCTGCATGGTACAAAAACATTAATTTTCTAATTTAAGCATAAGAAAGGCTCGAAACCCAAGGAGAAATAATTAGCTCAATGAATTTTAACAGATCAACATAATTAATATGCAGATGATACTAAACGTGTGTCAAAGTCCCCTGCTCAGATTACACAGCCCTACAACAAAAAAAAAATTTTGGTGCCAAACATTTTACACTTGATTGTACATAAATGAGGCCTGCTCAATCCAAATATCACATTTACTTGTCTGTAGCAGCTCTAGTTTTTGAGATACAGACATTTTTGTATTTCATTAATACAGGGTTACCCGAAAAAAACGGGCACACGCGCGCACTTATTGTGCGCGCGCGGGCCCATTTTTTTTGGGTCACCCAGTATTAATACAATATTTTCTATATAAGGCTATGTAAAAAAAACTATTGCTGTCTAGTCCTTTACAAAAGAAAACTGCTTGTTTACTCTCAGTTTCAATTTTCCAAGAATCTTCCAAGAATTGCCTTTTTTAGATTTTAAGCCACTGCATGCATGTTAGTATGCTACTTATTTTATTACACTTCTAACAGAGAATGGCATCCACGGCTGTTTGCCAGCGATCTTTTAATTATTTCCCCTTGTTCCCCCGACCGCGCTATTTATAGCTATCGTGTCAGAGGTCACGTGGTAACTTCCTAACTGGAAAAAAAGGTGGCGGATTTTACTTTTGATAGGGCTTAATTAATGTTTTTAGGCTACTTTATTATTATAAATACCGGCTTTAATTTTGCGTAACGCTAGACTAGAAATGTTAGAGTAAATTTTAGAACAAGAACAAACATTTTATCACAATTAGAACAGAAGATATAATAGTCTGAAATAGTGTAAAATTTACGTTTTTTTAATATTTTGTTATGGTTTGTTTATAATGCAATTTTCACTAAATCGGTCACAATCGACATGCATAACAAATTACAGAAATCAAAAGTAGAAAACCTGCAGAAAATGGATATCAAAGTTTTGTTTTGGTTTCATGCGTCAAACATTAATTATTGAAACATTAAATTGCAAGTCCACATTTATTACCTTAAAATAACACACCCAATTGTCCCCAAAAACATGAGAGCTAACAATTATCTCAATCATACATCACGATGGTCATGTAAAAATAAGTATGGTCATGAGTAAAACGAAATATTCAATTTAATAGATAAATAGGTGTATTTAAAAAATACATCTATTAAATGATTTCCACACTCTGTTAATTCTGTCAATCTCAAGCAACAACTGCCATAATTTGCTCTAGCCCCAAAATTTCGCTCAATTATCATTCACACTTCCTTTTTTTTTTTTAATAGGATGAATCTGTACATTCACAGATGGAGAAATTTGTAACAAATGAGTTTCCATTATAAATTTTAATTGTGAAGTTATATTTTTAATACCTCTGGCGCGTCTTTCAATTTTCAATCTTCTCTGCTGTGCCCACGTAAGACCTACTGTTTCCTTCATGGCTATTGCTAATTCTTTGGATATTCTAACTCTACTTTCAATGCCTGCTTTCCTGCAAATTTCCTGACGTGACGTTTCTGAACAGCGTTGTAGTTCATGTGCCTGCTGCAGGTCTAATGAATCAGTTGATGTTCCAGCAATATGTTTTCTAACAGTGTGAAGCAATTGAGATCGCTTACGTTTGTTGGCGTTCTGGTGACTGATGTTTCTCTTCTATGTTTAATTAGTTTTTGTAGTACAATAGGCTGTCCTCTGGTTTTGCATTTTATGATATTACTTTTTGCTGTTTCTAGTTTTTTTTCTAACAATGGATGTGAATAGGGGTTCTTCCTTTTGTGTTAGTGGTTGTGAAGGTGGCTTAGCAAGTAACTGTTGTACTGTGATGTCGCTTTTGAAGACAGGCGAGGTGGATGTACTTGTCGTATGTATAACTGACTTGGTAGGTGTAGATGTGGCAACAAAAACTGGCATGCTAGGGTGAGTAGTGTTATCCACCTCCAAATGAATAATGGTATCGCCTTTAATGTGAGCTGGCACATCAACCTCCAGTTGAACAATATCATCACTAATGTGGGCAGGCACATCAACCTCCTACTGTACAGAGCTATCCTGACTACAGCTAAATGACTGACTAGACATGGAGGGGTCAGAAAGAACATTACAGGGGATAGAGCAGCTTTTTGTTTTTAAAACACCAAAAGATGTCTTTGCAACACAATTGCACAGTTGACATTCACTTATAGTTAAATTATGGTTTTAGTCTTTCCAGATGTGCTGACTGTTTTCCGATAGTAACTTGGCTGTTTCATGACACTTCTCATTATGCCTCCTTTTTGAATTTTGTATTCGTAAGTAACACTTCTTACAAAATATAGTCGAATGCTGTGTGGGTTTATCATCTGATACGTTAATTCCAAACACAAAGAACAGATCATTAACGTAATTTAGAACAGTTCAGCGCTTTCTGAATTGAACGTGTTGTTTTGGAAGTTAATGCTCTCTTGCCACAGGCTCTGCACAGTGCACTGGCACAATTCATATGATGCAAAACAGTATGTTCCATTTCGTTGTTATGTAGTATAGTTTACTTGTGTATGTATAAAGATAGAGGAATATTTGGGACTATCAAGTCTAACACCAGGATGTAGAATGTTTTATCTGTGAATGAAAGAAGATATACAAACAGTTACTTAGAATTCGTTGGCAGCCGTCGTGTGCACAGGATTGTCTACCAAAGAACACTAATGGAACAGTCCTTATCTCACACACAATTAAAAAAAAAAAAATTCATATTATAAATACAAGATTAACAAGACTTGAAAGATAGAACAAAGTATGTAGAAGTAATCTATCTATAGATTTACATGTTTTCTGACGCTTATATACGTAGCTAAATATCATTATAAATGAATGAAAATGCAAAAGCAGATGGTGCTTTACAAAGTTATTTTGTTACAACCTTATTTAAGATTTGTGAGTATCAGGAATGCGTTTACAGTAATTTAAATGCTATAAAATCTGGTGACAATATGCTTGTTCTTGTAATGCCAAACTCACAAAACTGACTACCACACATTCTCAAGATATGAAACCAAAAAAAAAAGTATGTGGAAATAATCTTTAGCTTCCCTTCGAGAAGTCTTTATAATTATAAACTCAAACGAATGGGCCGATTTTTAGATATTAAATTAATAAAAAGATTACTTATTTTATGAATTTCCTCAAATGATGACGCTGTTTTCAAAAGTCTGTAACTCCGTCAAAACTAATTTCAAACAAATAAAAATGCAATCAAAAATAGAGCAGAGAACAAAGTTATAGTACACAAAAGAATTTTAGCGCTGTGTTTATCCAGAACGAGTGTGTAATGATTTATATTTTACTGGTTTTACTCACACATCAGCTGATTTTCCCCGCCAAAAACTTAAATAGTCTTTTACGGTGTACACGAAAATTTTATACCCGGTGTCAGAATTCTGGTCACCGAAACTAAAAGAGCGCTCTGGTATAGGGCACAAACAGCCGTGCATCATCTTCAAGAAGAGCATGTTTTCTTTCACCGCATTTATTTTGTTATATTTGTGGAGAGTACACTTTCAAAGAAGAACATAGGAAGCATATTACTGTTTTTGTGAAAAAGGCATACTTTGCTTACTTTAAAGTAAAACTAGGTGACCAGGACAAGTCTTGGGCTCCTCATATTGTTTGCAAAACATGTGTTGAACACCTGCGACAGTGGACTTGTGGGAAAAGAAAATGTTTAAAATTTGGAATTCCAATGGTTTGGAGAGAGCCCAAGAACCACTATGATGACTGTTATTTCTGTGTTGTGAATATTAAGGGAATTAATGGAAAAAATCACAAAAAGTGGAAATATCCAGATTTAGATTCTGCTAGGCGACTTGTTCCACATGGAGATGACATACCAATTCCAACTTTCTGTCAGATTTCGGATTCCCTGCTAGAAGATGAGACAGCAGCGGCATGTGGAACGACAAGTGACAGTGATAGTGATTTTGAAGATGATTTTTCAGATGCTCAATGCTTCGACCAGCTTGGACTAAATGATCTAATCCGAGATCTATATCTCTCCAAGGAATCTTCAGAACTTTTGGCTTCAAGATTGAAAGAAAAAAAATTACTGACTGCTGAAACAAAGGTTACATTTTATCGCAGCAGAGAGCAAGGTTTTATTCCATTCTTTTGTAAAGAAAACAACCTTGTGTTTTGTACTAATGTAGGAGGTCTTGTTAACAAAATGGGTGTAAGTTATACACCAGATGAGTGGCGACTTTTGATTGACAGCTCTAAAAGAAGTTTGAAGGGTGTTCTCTTACACAATGGTAACAAATATGGCTCAATTCCAATTGCTCATTCTACTACAATGAAGGAGGAGTATGCTACAATAAGCACAGTTCTGGAAAAATTGAATTATTTAGAACATAACTGGATGGTTTGTGTAGATCTTAAAATGATGAACTTCTTGCTTGGCCAGCAAATGGGATTCACCAAATATCCATGCTTTATATGTTTGTGGGATAGCAGGGCAAAAGATATGCACTGGACAAAGAAACAGTGGCCATTGAGGGATGAATTTAAAGTTGGAGAAAAAAATATTGTCAACAAGCCTCTCATTGATCGAAAAAGAGTTCTACTGCCACCATTACATATAAAGCTTGGCTTGATGAAGCAGTTTGTTAAGGCACTGAACAAAGATGGTACCTGTTTTAATTACTTATGCAGAAAGTTTCCAGAATTGAGCATAGACAAACTTAAAGCTGGAATTTTTGATGGACCTCAAATTAGAAAGTTAATAAACGATCCAAATTTTATTGATTCCATGAACAAAACAGAGTCCACAGCCTGGTCATCATTTGTTTTAGTTGTGCAAAACTTTCTGGGTAACTTTAAAGCAGACAATTATTCTGAATTAGTTGGAAACATGCTGTTGAGTTTTTGTGAACTTGGATGCAACATGAGCATAAAATTGCACTACCTCCATAACCATTTACATTTATTTCCGGAGAATCTTGGCGACTTTAGTGAGGAGCAAGGTGAAAGATTTCACCAAGATATAAAAACAATGGAAGAGAGATACCAGGGACTTTGGGATGCCCACATGATGGCAGATTACTGTTGGACCCTTAAGCGTGACTGTCCGGGCATATCACATTCCAGGAAGTTCTCGAAAAGATCCTTTTTGCGTGTTGACTAAACAAGTGCTAGTGATAAAGTTGTATTACATTTTTGGTAATATATGCACAGTAATTACATATAATATGAATGCAGACTAAAGTCAAAATGCCACTGATAGCACCTAACTCTAGGATTGTACATAACAAATGCCCTACTAATATGGTCATTCTTAGTTATCTCAAAAACTGGAGCTGATAGAAAAAATCTGATTACATTTTTGGAATCAGCAACCCAAAATTACCCAAGAACAGCTATAAAATTTAAGGCACCAAAATGTGTGTATACCAGTGTTATGAATACATTTCTAGCCACGATTTGTCTTTTAAATAAATTAAGGGCTGCTGTAAAACTGGTAAGAAATATAAGTATTAAAACCAATAAAACGGTATTTAATCAGTTTTACGAATAATGGTTCACAAGAAACAAGGGACGTTTCGGTTTCTTTTTTTTTACAAACAGGTGACAAAGACAAGAATACATATAGGTACTAAAACGTCCCTTGTTTCTTGTGAACCATTGTAGTTCCAAAGGTTGTTATTGCCGGGAGTTGTAGTGAGGATAAGCTCTCACTGCAGATAAAATACTTCTATGGCACGCGCCTCAAACAGCCTCTGACAACCAAGTCCAGCTCCCGGCCTTCACGTGTGGCTCAATTTGAGCCCGGCGGAACTGTTTCCACTGACGGGAG
The DNA here is from genome assembly GCA_024509875.1 of Oreohelix idahoensis. Lineage (NCBI taxonomy): Eukaryota > Metazoa > Mollusca > Gastropoda > Stylommatophora > Oreohelicidae > Oreohelix > Oreohelix idahoensis. The sequence goes on from JAMPIV010003736.1 coordinate 179,685, forward strand.
AAGGGGCAAAGGCGAGCGACTGGCGCCTTAAAACCAGCAGCTTCGGGCAGATAGGGCTCGTGATCCTTGGTTGGTAGCTTATCTAAGAGAAGGAACTCTGAATTCAAACCACCGCTGCCTTGCGGGAATATCCATTTATGGAATTGGCTTCGGGAGTAAACCCTGAGGATAAATCCGGAGTCGGAGTCCCTAAGGCAGTCTAATGTCGATTCGACATTATTCTGGCAACTCCTGCGACATGGCTGGTACCAAACTGTATCGGCTACTGCCGTTCCTTTGGATCTACCAGCTGTGTGGAGAGGGGGAACATGCTGCATGGGCAACAGCTTGATCTCCATATAACTGTGCCCAAGCTCGCGCCCTGGAGAGGACACTCCAGCTTCACCCTATAGGTGTCGGCAAAACACGGGAAGTAGCAGTTACCGGTTATAAGCATTTTGCCCAATTGGCGTAGGGCATGGCGCCAGGGGCTACTTCCGACAGTGGGAGAGGTTCTAGGATCTCACTGGACAGCTACCGCCCGCTTCAAGCTGGGCAGCCCCCAGTCAATAAGGTGTTGTCCCGCCACTGTCTGCTTTCCCCATTGGGTGCATGGGGATTAGGGTCAAACCCGAACTGTGGACAGAAAATTTTGCACCAAGCAAATATCGAAAAAATAGAAATAAGCAAACTCTCAGATTGGGATGCTGGAACGTCCGGACTATGTTGACTGGACTATCCGAAAACCTACAGGATGTAAACGATGTAAGGAAGACAGCCATAATTAATGATGAGCTTAAACGACTTCAGGTGGATATAGCTGCACTTCAGGAAACGCGCCTGGCGGGCTCTGGAACGGTGAGCGAGAAGGACTACACATTTTATTGGCAAGGGAAAGATCTTAATAAAGCTAGAGAACACGGAGTAGGTTTTGCGGTCAAAAAATCGCTAACTAACATGGTTGAACCAGGCGAGAATGGATCAGAACGCCTGTTAACGCTCCGCCTGCAAACTAGCACAGGTCCCATCACCCTTGTCAGTGTGTATGCTCCTACTCTGTACTCTGCCTCAGAAGCTAAAGATGAGTTCTACGAGAATCTAGCAGCAGTAATCAAAAGCATACCTAGGCAAGAACAGCTTGTTCTCCTTGGTGACTTTAACGCTAGAGTGGGTGCCAATAATGTTTCATGGCCTTCATGTCTGGGCAGGTTTGGTATTGGCAAGATGAATGAAAATGGACAACGGCTCTTAGAGTTGTGCGTCCACCATGACCTCTGCGTGACCAACACCTACTTTCAGACAAAACCCCAGCATAAGGTGTCATGGAGACACCCACGATCCAAGCACTGGCACCAACTTGACCTGATTCTCGTCAGAAGGCCACTCCTCAGGTCTGTGCTCTCCACGCGCTCGTACCATAGTGCAGACTGTGACACAGATCACTCCTTGGTTTGTTGCAAAATCAGAGCACAACCAAGAAAACTCTATCGTGTCAGACATGAAGGGAAACCATGCATTGATACCAGCAAGATGTCAGACCCTTTCATGATCGCTCAATTCACTGCGACCTTCAAGAAAGTGCTCAGTAGCCCTCAGCATGGTGATACTATTACAGAGAACTGGGAGCATCTACGGAACACCATTCAAAGCACTGCACTTGCCACCTTTGGTAAGAAAACAGCAAAGTCAAATGACTGGTTTGACGCTTCATCAGATGTGATGGCACCTGTTATTGAAGCTAAGCGCAGTGCTATGAATGAATACAAACGTTCACCGAGTGCCAGAACCCTACAGATCCTGAGGGCTACGAGAAGCAAAGTTCAACAAACTGCTCGACGCTGTGCAAATGACTATTGGCTCCAGCTCAGTGAGAGCATCCAGATCGCAGCGCAAACAGGCAACATTAGACAAATGTATGACGGTATAAAGAAAGCACTTGGCCCCCATAAAAGTAAGACGGCACCGCTAAAAACCATCAGTGGAGAGAAGCTAACCGATAAGGGTAAGCAGATGGAGAGGTGGGTCGAGCACTACTCTGAGCTTTACGCTAGAGACAATACCGTTACGCCTGCAGCCCTTGATGCTGTCAATAGTCTGCCAACTATGGAGGAGCTGGATGCCGAACCAACATTAGAGGAACTCAGTAAGGCCATTGATAGCTTGGCCTCTGGCAAAGCACCAGGCAGTGATGGGATTCCTCCTGATTTAATCAAATGCTGTAAGAGCACGCTATTACATCCCCTGCATAGGATGCTGTGCAAAATAAAGGAGACAGAAGTGATTGCAATAACTACAGAGGCATCTCTCTTCTTAGTATTGTTGGTAAGGTTTTTTGCCAAAGTCATCTTAATGCGACTACACAAGTTAGCTGAGCGCATATATCCAGAGGCACAGTGTGGATTCCGAGCTGGCAGATCAACAATAGACATGATCTTCTCTCTCCGCCAGCTTCAGGAAAAATCAAGAGAGCAGAAAAGACCATTATATATCGCCTTTATAGACCTCACAAAAGCATTCGACCTGGTTAGTAGGGATGGACTCTTTAAAATCCTCCTGAAAATAGGCTGCCCTTCTAAAATGCTGGAAATGATAAAGTCATTCCATGACGACATGAAGGGAACAGTCCAATATGCTGGAAGCACGTCACAGCCCTTTGATATACGAAGTGGCGTTAAACAAGGCTGTGTTCTGGCTCCGACCCTCTTCGGAATCTTCTTTGCCTTACTCTTGAAACATGCATTCAGAGATGCAACTGAAGGAATATGCCTTCACACTAGGTCAGATGGCCGTCTGTTTAATCTTTCAAGGCTGAAGGCAAAGACAAAAATCAGAAGGGTCACTATAAGAGACTTGTTGTTCGCTGATGATGCTGCAGTCGTCACTCAAAGCCAACAGGAGCTTCAGAACTTGATGAATCGCTTCACTAAAGCATGCAAGGACTTTGGCCTCACAATAAGTCTAAAGAAAACGAATGTGCTGAGTCAGGATGTGGGTGCTGCACCAGTTATCACTATCGATAACTATGAATTGGCAGTGGTGCACCACTTCACATACCTAGGGTCTACCATCAATGACAAACTCTCACTGGATACAGAAATCGACAGCCGCATTGGCAAAGCTGCAGCTACCTTTGCCCGCCTCACATCGCGTGTTTGGGGAAACTCTAAACTCACAATGAAGACCAAAGCTGCGGTATATAATGCCTGCGTCACCAGCACACTCCTATATGGCAGCGAGACCTGGACGACCTATGCTAAGCAAGAAAGAAGGCTCAATACCTTCCATTTGCGGTGTCTACGCCGCATCCTCGGCATCTCGTGGAAAGATAAAGTGACAAATGTCGAGGTGTTGTCACGTGCTGGCCTTCAAAGTATGTATACGCTGCTTAGACAGCGCAGACTTCGCTGGCTTGGCCATGTTCGCCGCATGGAAGATGGTCGCATCCCAAAAGATATCTTCTACGGACAATTAGCAGATGGCAAGAGAACAGTTGGGCGACCACAGCTGAGGTTCAAAGATGTGTGCAAGAGAGATATGAGGGCACTGGACATGGATCCAGCAACATGGGAGGATGAAGCTGCCGATCGCACTAAGTGGCGATGCTATTTACAGCACCACCTCAGATTGGGCGAAGAGAGGCTCACACAAGAAGCAGAGGTGAGGAGAAAACGTCGAAAGGAGCACCAGGAAAATAAGCAGCTGAGGGCTGCCACCTCAGGGGCGCATTCCCATAGTCAGTTATGACTGAAGGGGCTATTATTATTATTATTATTATGTTTCTTGTGAACCGTTATTCGTAAAACTGATTAAATACCGTTTTATTGGTTTTAATACTTATATTACGATTTGTCTTTTCTTTGCTTGCTACCAGCATAAACTGCATAACAGTTCCTCTGCCCAATGTCATGTAGCCTCACACAACAGATTATAACTGGATTATATGAGGATTATTATCAGGCAGGGTAAACTTATGAAGGCTTGCAGGTACTTCAGGATTACTTCCCAGATTTAATTCCTACAGCAGAAATTGAAGGAACTGATGTCTATCTCCAAGCCCCAGTTGTCAAGTAATAAACTTTCTTGTGGGAAGTGTAATACAGTCATACCCTGCTTTACGACAATTCATTTTCCGACACTTCGCTCATAAGGCGGTTTTCAATTAACATCCATTTTCATGATACGATGGCTTAACTCAATCATACAATGTTTTTTCAACACGACACTTTTTGAAACCACATTGGCACTGAGTCACAGAGTTTGCTTACTTTTGCTCTCTCTCTGCTCCACTTTATACTTTGAAACTCGTGAGTTTTTGTCCCACTTCACACGCACCCTTGTGAATTAGCTCTGCTATTTTGTGATTAAAAATGTGTTTCCAAAGTGATTTCACTATTTTTACATTTTATTGTTACAAGAAGTACATCAGAATCTCCAGCAAGGAAGCACTATGAAGAATGGACTTCCAATCTAGTGCTCTTTCCTTCAGACTTCCTTCAATAATTCAGCAGTCTCAGCTACCAACAGAAGAATACTACGGCTATAAAAGATAAATATAATACTGTTTGACATTGTTTGTTTCAATTCTAAGTTGATTAGTTAGGTTTGTAATGTACATATATGGCCATTCCAGTACTGAACTTGCTTCAGCAGTGAGAAAAAGGTCATATTTTGCTATACGTCGATTTTCGCTTTATGACAGTGGCCTGGAACTTAACATGTAGTATGAGCGAAGTATGCCTGTATGATGAACCTACCATCACCCCATAGATATTAGTTCATCACATTCTAGATCATCAAGCCCCTTGGCTTAGTCATGGAAGCACCACGCACAGAATTCTTAAGATACTTACTTACTTAGTCGTTCATCTTCTACCCTGGGGTTTAGAGGTTTGCCAGAGAGAATGCCACACTATCCTATTGGCTGTCTTTCTCCTGGCCTGATTCCAACCTAGTCCTCAGTCTTTAGGGATTGTCTAATGTTGTCCTCCCAGCAAACTCTGGGTCATCCTTGAGGTCTGGATCCCTGCCTCTTAAGTTTCCCATATTTTTCATGGTAGCTGATCTTCCGTTCTGCATACATGGCCAAACCATCGCAACTGCAACTGCTCCACTTAAGTCTACAGAGGCTGGGTTTTCAGGCCCTGAAGTATTGTCTGGTTGTGGACTATGTCTCTTTTGCTACTTCAACCTCCTTCCTCAGATACCTCATTTCTGAGGTTTGGAGCTGGATTTTGTGGATTGCCCATGATTTGCATCCATATATCAAGACTGGAACTTTGGTGGAGCGGTATACAGCCACCTTCACCTTCTTTTGCCGAGGATTCCTCAATTTATGGCCTGAAAAAGTCTCCATTGGTAAATGCCAGCTCTGAAATACAGACCTATCTCATCTTCCAGCACCTCACTTAATACTTTCTTGTCCTCTCCTTACATGCTTTGATGACATCGTCCATGAGGAGCATGAAAATATAAAGTGACAGAATATCATTTTCTTGCTGTGTTGATAGGGCTTTTGGTAAGCCATAAACTAAACCATTGTCTAATTAAATATCTACACATTTTCAGGCAATCTGGTATTTTACCATAAATATTAAATAAGCTGATTTAGAGACAAGAAGCTGTGCTAACCTTCTCTGAGTGATACAAGCTGGTATATACCACAGTCTCGAACAGTTCAGGCAGTTCATTTAGCAATGCAGCCAAAATTTGCCATGTTGGTAGATCTCTAAATGCATCATGTAAAGTACCACCTAATAACAGATATCAAAACACTAGTCAAGCACTGTCAAGTGGTTTCATATTTTGTAATGTTTTAATGGATTTTGTCAAACAGTAAAATATTTATTTATTTTTCTGAAGTGAATTATCTTTCTTCTTTCTTCTTCCGTCCTTAGCCAAAGACCGACCAAGCAGTCAGAGGCCACCACGCCCTGTGGCGTCTTAAGGGCAACAGCAGATTGATTTTCTCTGTTGTAGTTTCCCATCACGCCTAGCGGCGTCTTTAGGGCAACAACAAACAGATCCATCTGCCGTTGTTTCCGTAATCGGTGTGACAAGCCAACGGGTGATCAGCCCATTGGGCCGAAGTGAATTATAAAAGGAGTTATTTCCCAAAATAAAAAAACATTTAGATCAAAAAAAAATTTTTTTTTTAATTTTTATATTTATTTTAATGATGAAAAATATCTTGTTCAACCTCTGATGGGTTATAATTAGGATATATAGTGTTTTCAATTCCAAATAAGATGAATAACTGCTGATACGGGAAAGTGGCATCACAAAATTGGTGTTTTCCCTCTTTATCTTCACCATTTTGGATCTTTAAAGGTTCTTTAACTCTTGCAGGCCGGAATTTTTTCATCAGTTTTGCCAGAATTATTTTTGTACCATAAAGCAGTACCTTTATAAATTCTAAAGTTTCTGAGATATTACACAACAAAGACACACATATTATACATCACAGTAAAGATAAATGAATGTAGAATTAGAATATGAAGGATGTTTAGTCATATTCTACATATAGTATTCAGTTATGAGTCATAATATAGACCACTTTCAAGAAAAGACTCATTTTATTGAATGAAAAATGTACTCACCAACCCATGGATAAACACTGAAATATTATCCAGAGAGCCCCAGCATCTTTTAAAATATCACTAATCCATATATGAATATTATTGACAAGTGTCAGCTTCCTGTGATATTTTGTTAATGTTTTACAGACCATCCAGCGAACCATATAAACATTACAGACATTTGGAAAGAAAAAAGACATTAGAGGCCGTGTGAAGCTTTTAAATTAAATCATACATTGTATTGTTATTATACAACAAAGACACACATATTATACATCACAGTAAAGATAAATGAATGTAGAGTTAGTATATGAAGGACTTTTAGTGATATTCTACATAAAGTAATCAGTGATGAGTAATAATATAGACCCCTTTCAAGAAAAAAATAATTTTAGTCTATTAAAAATGTATTTACCAACCCATGCAATAGACTGAAATATTATCCAGAGTGCTCTAGGGTCTTTTAAAATATCACTAATCCATACATGAATATTATTTACAAGTGTCAGCTTCCTGTGATATTTTGTTAATGTTTTACAGACCATCCAGCGAACCATATAAACATTATAGACATTTGGAAAGAAAAAAGACATTAGAGGCCACGTGAAGCTTTTAAATTAAATCATACATTGTATTGTTATTATACAACAAAGACACACATATTATACATCACAGTAAAGATAAATGAATGTAGAGTTAGTATATGAAGGACTTTTAGTGATATTCTACATATAGTAATCAGTGATGAGTCATAATATAGACCACTTTCAAGAAAAGACTCATTTTAGTGAATGAAAAATAAACTCACCAACCCATGCATAAACACTGAAATATTATCCAGAGTGCTCTAGGGTCTTTTAGAATATCACTAATCCATATATGAATATTATTTACAAGTGTCAGCTTCCTGTGATATTTTGTTAATGTTTTACAGACCATCCAGCGAACCATATAAACATTATAGACATTTGGAAAGAAAAAGGACATTAGAGGCTGCGTGAAGCTTTTAAATCTTCTTCTTCCTCGCTCGCCCTAAAAAGGACGGTGGTTGCATTGTGTCTGTTTACGCCGTAGCTGTGATATCTGCACCTTTCGGTCGACACATCCGACTTCAGCACGGCATTGTTTAGGGACCAGGTTTGCCTTCCCATTTCGATCCATACTCGCTCAGCCAGACTGCACTGCTGCAGACTGTTTCCAGGACCACCACGTGGAGGTGGAGTACGGTCTTGACCAGCTCTGGTTCGCTGGTCCTGATGCAAGCAGTCAAGCTATGGGTCACTGACTGCATTCACTATTGCTGCATCTTTGGGTCCCAAGCTTTTAAATTAAATCATACATTGTATTGTTATTATACAACAAAGACACACATATTATACATCACAGTAAAGATAAATGAATGTAGAGTTAGTATATGAAGGACTTTTAGTGATATTCTACATATAGTAATCAATTATGAGTAATAATATAGACCACTTTCAAGAAAAAACTAATTTTTAGTCTATCAAAAATGTATTTACCAACCCATGCAATGGACTGAAATATTATCCAGAGTGCTCTAGGGTCTTTTAAAATATCATTAATCCATACATGAATATTATTTACAAGTTTCAGCTTCCTGTGATATTTTGTTAATGTTTTACAGACCATCCAGCGAACCATAAAAACATTATAGACATTTGGAAAGAAATAGGACATTATAGGCCGCGTGAAGCTTTTAAATTAAATCATATATTGTATTGTTTTTATGCAACAAAGACACACATATTATACATCACAGTAAAGATAAATGAATGTAGAATTAGAATATGAAGGATGTTAGTGATATTCTACATATTTTATAGACTACTTTTTAATAAAAACTCATTTTAGTGAATGAAAAATGTACTCACCAACCCATGCATAAAAACTGAAACATTATCCAGAGTGCTCCAGCATCTTTTAGAATAACACTAATCCATATATGAATATTATTTACAAGTGTCAGCTTCCTGTGATATTTTGTTAATGTTTTACAGACCATCCAGCAGACCGTACCATCATCATTAAAATAAAAAAGAAGATATTCAAGGCCGCGTGAACTTTTAAATTAAATCATATATTGTGTTGATATTACACAACAAAAGACACACAAATTATGTTTCACAGTAAAGATAAATATATTTAGAATTATAATATTGGGGCTTTTAAGTGCTATTCTTTATATTATATTCAATTATCAGTAATAATGTAAACAATTTTTTTTTTAAATTCATTTTAGTGAATGAAAAATGTACCCACCAACCCATGCATAAAGACTGAAATATTATCCAAAGTTCTTCTTGGTTTTTTTTAAATAACACTAATCCATATATGAATATTAATTACAAGTTTCAGCTTTCTGTGATGTTTTGTTAATGTTTACGAGACTCTCCAGCGGACCGTACTATCATTATTAAAATTTTGAAACAAAAAGGTCATATTCAAAGTAAATCATATATTGTATTGTACTTACATTATTATGCATAAACAATATGTACACAATTTTATCTGAAAGGATATTTACATTTTAGTCAATGGTGGCTTGCGTATGCCATATCTTGAAGCAGTGTTTTGGCTGGAGGGGAGGATAATCATCACAACCCTCGCAAATAAAATTTGTTCTTTTTGGAGAATCTGGTTTGCTGCAGACTCTACATCTTCTGTCTTTTTCTGTGTAAGCTATCATATGCTTAGCTCCTTCAAGCCTCTGAATTGGGTTGGCTGTCCTTGGTCTTCCCGGTGTTGCCTTGATACTCCTCTGTGGCTCGAGCATTAGATCTGCGGCCCACTGAAGCAAAGCATCAATCAGAGATATTTTGAACTGTTTTAATGTCATTTTTCTACTGCCTGTGAGCCTATAGAGGATGAAAGCATTGGTACAAATAATTTCCATTATCCAGTAGAATATTTTTTTCCACCCCTTGTTGCTGCGTCGTTTGTGAATGCCATAATACCCAAGCATTTGATCAGCACGGTCACATCCATTCATGCTCTGATTATAGTCATGGACTGTTATTGGCTTTGGTTTTGTCGTGGTAGTCATTCCTGTATTTGTTTTGGTGGAAACAATGATTACTGGCTTTTTTGCTTTCTTATCCCTCCATCCAATACAAAGCAAAGATGAATCTTTAGTTTGCCAGCATTTCCGTTCCATGTGTGGTATGGAAAGTGCTTTTATTTCTAATGGAAAGGCAATTCGGTTTGACTGGAGGGTGCCCTGGTGGTGTAGAACCTGTCTGCAAATATATGATAACCAGTTCCAATTTGCTGTAATAGAGTTCCGAAGACTTTTATTGCCATCCCACTATTGGTGTCTGTGCTTGGATCATATGAGGTATTCGCTCCATAATACGTAAGCAGGGATAAAACATACCCAGTGGTACTGTCAACAAGACCAAAACTCTTTATATGATACTTACTAGGCTTAGTTGCATTAAATTGCTTGTATTTCCATCTCCCTTTAAATCCTACAATCATTTCATCAACCGAAACATTTTCAAAGGGTGTAAAGGCATTATTGAAATTTTCAATCAAAGAGTTGATGAATGGCTCCACTTTACTTTTTCCCTCAGCATCAGGCTGTCCCACATGCAACATTGTTTGATAGATAGACAAAAATCAATCTCTTTCAAAGTTTTTGTGATAAAATGGAGCATAAAGGCAATCAGTTTCTGATGAATAACAGTCTCTAATAGAAGGTCTGGGATCAATGCCCATAGCATTTATTGTAGCCATAAATTTTAACAACTCATAGTTTGATAGTGCTGTCCAGCTGGAAAATCTAGATCTCTTTAGGGATGGATTATTTTTAAGGACTTTAAGTTTTGCATACTCATTTACAGAATGTACTATTGAATTTGCAATGTCATCAGTAAACAATGTCCTATAGCAGTCAAAAGGAGTTGAGGCCTCACTAAGACCTAAGTCATCATGTACTCCTGGTTTGCGACCATATTTGGGAAGAAATCTGAATGCGTTTTGGGTCTCTGTAATACTGATGTTTGGTACTGAAATCCATTCATTACTAATTGCCCCTTGTTGCTCCTTGGTACTAATGCTTTTCCCCCTTTTTGTCGATGATTTGGTCAAAACGTTTTGTCGTTTTGTAGCACTAGGGCCTGGCTGTGACCACGCCCCCTCCTCATTAGAACTAGCTTCTTCGTTAAATTCAAAATCATCATTTTCACTTTCGAAATCATCATTCTCGCTAAATTCGTCAAAGATACACAGTTCCCTAGCTTTTTCTACAGATAAAAAAGACCTACGTTTTGATAAATATGATGTGGTTGGTTCGCTAGACATTGTCTGTATAAACAACAATAATCGCCGATCGAAAGCTGACAGATTTACCGTTTTTTCACAGTGAAATTAGCTAGAACAAGCGTGTTTCCGAATCACAACTCAAAGATAGCGCTCTTCTGATTAAAAAAAGAGTAACTTCCGTTATGTTAAAATACCAAATTACGAAAATACGGAACACATTGAGATTGCTGTCTTTGATCACTAATGCGTCTTTATTATTTTCATAATGTTTTTACAATTAATTTTTTAAATTCTCTAGTATGTTTAAATTTATGTAGATTACAAAACAAGTTAGAATAACACACTGAATTGAGTTAATGGCTTTAAAAAAAAAAAAAATCTAGCATAGAATATAGAAAGACAAAGTGCAAAACAAAAAAGTGGTAAGTTTAATTACACTGAATGGATGATAGTAAGATGTAAGGGTATATAGAGGAGCAGATGTGGTATCAGACCACCATCTTCTGCTGGCTAAAACAAAATTAAAACTCAAGAAATTTACAACAGTATAATGTGGAATATCTAAGAAATCAGGAAATAAGAGAAAAATTTTCCATCACGGTGTCCAGCGGGATGCCAATTTGCATTGGGAAACATATGGAGAACAAGATAAATCAAATCCAACACGAAAATAAGAATCTTCAACTCAAATGTCAAGTCAGTCCTATTGTATGGCTCTGAGACATGGAGAGCAACAAAAACAATAACCAAAAAGTTACAGACTTTTATAAATGGGTGCTTGCGTAGAATAGAAGGACTGAAATGGTATGACAAAGTCACAAATGTGGAATTGATGACAAGAATCAGACAAGTGCCAGTGGAACAAGAGTTGAGAAGAAGACGCTGGCGATGGATAGGACACACATTGAGGAAACATGTTGATAGCATTACAAGGCAGTCCCTTGTTCTGGAATCCACAGGGAAAGAGAGGTAGAGGTAGACCAAAAAAACACATGCAGAAGAGAACTGGATACAGAGGTGAAAATGATGAGGAAAACATGGAAAGAACTTGAGCGGATGGCACAGGACAGGAAGACTTGGCATGTGTTTGTTGAAGGCCTATGCTCCTCGGGGAGCTAAAGGGTATTGATTGATTGATTAATTACACTGAATGGATGATAGTAAGAAGAAATTATACTTTCTGAGTGGGTAGAAAGCTGTGAATAACAACTTTCAGTAAACCCAGCTGCAGAGAGCAGGACACCTGTCTGTATATGACGTTGAATGGCTCTGTTTTAACATGATGAAAAAAAAACTGACAGGGACAATACTTAATGTACTAATGAGTGTCTCATGTTCAAAGTCACTAAAGTCACTAAGCCAACAAAAAACAAATAAACAAGAAAGCAAGCATGCAAGCATGCCTGCATGCATGCACACACACACACCACCTTTTCTAAAATAAATCTGTTTCTCTGAAATTCTTGTTACATATGCCTAACTAAACTGATTTTCTAAAAAAAAAGTAAATGTGTGTCCCATGACATCTGAGATATGTATAACTAAAAAATCAACAGCCCGATCTGAAAATATGGTTGAATTGCACAAGGTGAGAAGTATTTTTTAAAAATAAAAAAAAAATCAACAAACTAAAAGCGTGCTGACAATTTCAGTTATGTCAAGGATACTAAGAAAGATAATTCTTCATGTCAAATAATATTTTATTTGGTACATGGTTTCCATACTAATTAGGATCAGAAACAAAAACAGGCCAGAGAAATTTGATTTTTAAGATGAATAATGGGAATAACTTGAGCAGTCAAGAGAATTAGTTTCAAGTGAAATGAGCAGCAGAAAAAATAAAAATTATAAAAGCAGAAGATTTATAAAAGACAATACAAGCTCTTCTGACATATTTTTGATAAAAGGAGGTCTGAAAAGCACTAGCAAGAGGAAAGCTTGAAAGAAAAAGATTCAGGAGAACAGATGATACTAGAATGTTTGAAAGAATGGCACTTTGTGAGGGTGTGACACATTAAATCAAATGTAGTAGAGGCAGATAATAACGTCACAGATGTTATCACCTATACCAGCTGGCACGGCACATAAAGAAGATAAATTTTATCTTTAATGGACAAGTAATAGAACATAGTCTATCAGTCAGACTGCAAGTTAACATAAGGTAAAAGGTAAAGGATCCCATTACACGCCCATTGAGGCATATTAGGAATATGGTGTTAGGCCTATATTTTCTTGACCATCGGCACACTAGGGGTGACATGGTCAACATCACGCCGGCCGCCTTAACCTTCCCAGAGTTGCTCTGGTACCCAGTTGGGGCTGGGTCGACCCAGGAGCCATTTGCGGCCTTCAAAAATCCCACCTCATCTGGGAATAGACCACTGAGCTAGGAAGCCAGTGCACTAACCACTATGCTACCGTGGCTCCTCATAACATAAACTGCATTATAATAACAAAGAAAAATAACAAATCAGTATAGTCAATAGAAAACATATGAGAGAATCTATATTTAAAACCTTGTTAAAAGTTTGATAACATCCTACATAAGCAAAGGTCATTTCATCAGTGGGAAACTTTGACAAGAGAAGTTACTGTTGTTCTTGTTTTACACCTCTTTCAATGAACTTCAGTTTTTTTTGTTTTTTTTTTATAAATATTCTTTGCATTCTTGTGATCTATCTTGTTGCTTTTCAGTCTTGATTTTGTCCTTTGATTATTCTTGGCACTGTAAAACTAAACTGTCATTTACCTAAATGGCTGCATTAGAAAAATGGGAATGACTACAAAAGGTCATAATCAGGTTAAAAAAATTATCTAAATGTAAGAGTTTGCCAAACATCTGTGAACTGAGAGCCAAAAATCATACAAACTGTAAAATCTACAGTTTGCTATTTTTTTGGTCTTTGCTCTCTGTAGAACAAAGGAGAAAAGAAAATCCACACAATAAGACACTTTAATTTATTATATTTACACTAGCTGGAAAGGCAAAATGATAACATGATCAGGTATTGATAATTTATTATGTGGAATTAAAGACACTATAATTCACAATTACAACCCATCAGAGGTTGAAGGGAATATTTTTCTTTGTAAATAATGACAAAAACAACAAACGTTTTTAATGTGTTCATCTTCTGCTCGGTGCAACCCTTTCAAGTTTCTCATTTGTTTACGATGGTTTTGGTTGAGGGATAGGTTCATCTACAATATCAATATAATTCAGCTGTTTTCTCAGAGTTGACTGAATTATGTTTCTAGCGGCTGATGGTTTTTATAATCCAATCCTTAGTAAATCAAATCCCTGGCACTCTCCATACTTTACCTCATAGAGGTCTGTAACTTGTCCTTCATGAAGAGCTCTGCATTTCACATCTTCACATATTTTCATCGTAAGGTTTATGAGCTTATGGGGGCATAATGCCCAGTCAGTTTTCAAATGATTCACTGCCTAAGCTGCCAAAAGTCTTTACACAGTCCATAAATGCAATGTAAAGCTTTGAGCTCAATTCTGTATGTAAAACATAATTTCATGAGACTTAGCTCTAGAGTTTCTAGTATTTGCTTCTGTTTAAATCTGTTTTCTATTGTTTTCTATCATCTATCTTGTTCTTGCTTTCTTTTATTATCCATGCAGTGTGCTGGTGTTTCTTTTTTCTGTATATGCTACATACAGTGGTCTTCTGTATTTGCTTTATCTTCAAGTTGTTGAAGCACTATTTTTGGAAATTGTGTCAATACATTTTTTGCTTAGTTCTATTTATTTGTCTGCAGCTATGCATTGCTGTGCATCTTCTGAGTTTCACTTTGCTTTGGCTTTACTGATGCCCCATCTGCTCCTCTTTACACTGTCATGTCATGTAATGGTGATCTAACTTCTTGTTTATGCATGTATGATTAATCTCACTTTCTGTTCTGTTGTCTGATGATATTCATGTTGCTTTTATTATTTTTTTCTATGCTCCTTTGGGAGTGGAGGGTTATGAATAAATGAACTAATTTGTATGTATATAATAACAAGTGCATGCTTTGAAGTAAAATACATTTTACTTGAATGATTAATTATATGAAAGAGAATCAGATGGAAAAACAAAAATCTAACCACGTATGTCTTGTCAAGATGTGCTTGCCACCATAACCACTCTTGGGAGCATTTAATGCCATGACTTATCAAATGTCTAATCATGGTGCATGAATATTGGATTTTACAAGCATATTTTTCTGCATTTAAGAAGCAGGAGGCAGACATTTGATAGCCATGTCATATGAAACATGTGATTTTCAGAATAATAGCTGCCTGTCTTACTTAGTCGTTCCCCTTCTACCGTGAGGTGTAGAGGTTTGGAAGAGAGAGCGCCAGACTATCCTATCGGCTGTCTTCCTCCTGGCCTGGTTCCATTCTAGTCCTCGATCCTTCAAAGATTGTCTAATATTGTCCTCCCAGCGGACTCTGGGTCGTCCTCGAGGTCTGGATCCTTGGCTCTTTGTTTCCCATGCTTGTCGTGGTATCCGATCTTCTCCTATTCTGCAGACATGGCCAAACCATCTTAATTGGGACTGTTCTACTTGGGTCTGCAGGGGGTAGGATTTAAGGCCTTGACGTATCGTCTGGTTGCGTACCATGTCTCTTCTTGTTACTTCAACCACCTTCCTCAGATACCTCATATCTGAGGTTTGGATCTGGCTTTTATGGGTTGTAGTCATTGCCCATGACTCGCATCCGTATGTCAAGACTGGGACATAGGTGGAGCGGTATACAGCCATCTTCGTTTTCTTACCAACCTCTCTCTTGCTGAGGAATCCTCGATTTATGGCCTGAAAAAGTCTCCCAGCTGCTGCTTTTCGAGTGGCCAACTCTTCTTTGATGCCTCCCTTTCGGTCTATAATAGCTCCGAGGTATTTAAAGTGGTCGACCTGCTCCAGGACCTGTTCTCCCAACTTAATCTGATGTTTTCTTTCTTCTCGTGATATCACCATGGATTTTGTTTTAGAGCTGCTTATGACCATCCCTCTCTTCTCCAGCTCTTCCTTCCAGACTTGCAGGTTGGATTGGAGATGTGCCTCTGATTTAGCAATCAAGGCAACATCATCAGCAAATGCCAGCTCCGAAATATAGACCTGTCTCATCTTTCCAGTACCCCACTGAATACTTTCTTGTTCTCTCCTTACATGCCTTGATGACATCGTCCATAAGGAGTATGAAGAGGTAAGGTGATAGGATATCACCTTGTCTTACACCAGTGGTGGTCCTGTCATGTAGCCTAATGTATGCAGATGAGTACTGTGATAAAGATTATTACAAAATTTAGAGGGCATCTTGAATCCCAGTGAAAAGCAATCCTTAACAAGGGCAAGAAACAATACTGACATTCATTCCTGTAGTAACTTACTGTCCAGCATGAACATCGTCTGATTCATTATGACATCAGCTACGGCCACCACCTGACTGTACACCTTGATAACATCAGGAGGCATGGTATCAAAAACCATTTGAATTATATCACCAACAGACTCTGAAATTTTCTCTGGGGAGCTAAATAAGGAACATGAACATATTTATTATCTACATTAACGAATGGATATAATACTGACCATTACAGAAAACTTACACACACAACGGGACATTTTCATTTACCCTATATACAATAAATTACCAAAAGGGATAATGTCATTAGCAAATAACAGTAACTCAACAGAGTATCTGAAAGCATAGACGTAACTAAATATCCTTGTTATAATCCATCAGGGGTTGAACAAGATAATTTTCCCTACTAATAAAAAAAAATATACCGGACCTCAATTGCCATTAGGACAATCATGGCAAATGATGTTCTGATGGAGTTGGAAATAATATTCAGAAATGTGAAAATAAAAAATTAATACTTTAATAAGTCAAGTCCAGCATAACAGTAATAACTATCAAATTAAATGTCAATGCAGTGTTGTATGGCTATGTTACATGGAGAACAACAAAAATAATAATACAAAAGTTACAGACTTTCAAAAATGATGCTTTCACAGAACAGAAGGATTAAAAATATGTAATTTATTCCTTCTATTGATATTACTGTATATAGAATCATCAATGTGGAACTAATGGCAAGAATCAAATACTTGTGAAACAAATGCTGAATAAAATATGCTGGCACTTAAAGAGTTAAACTGTGGAAACCAGATAAAAGCATATCAAGCAATACTTGTTCTGGAATTCCAAAGGTAAAAAACAGGGGGATATAAAGACAAAAATGCATGAAGAAGACAGAAGGTGATAGACATTAGAAGGACAAAATGATGTAAAAAAACTTTAATGGATGGCGCAGGCGAGAGACTCTGCTAGAACAAAGTGAAGGTCTATGCTACACAGGAAGCTAAAATGACAAGAAAGAAAAAGAATGACAATACTTTAATATGTTACCACTTTCATTACTGACCCATGTAGTTCCCATGGGTCTCTGAAGAGACAAAGAAAGAATAGGCATGTCGTACAAGGTGACAAAGATGAGGTTGTGCACGGGGCTTGCAAGTTGATCATTGTGACGCTACACTGTAATTCTGACTTTTAACAGGCCCGATTCTGTGGTTTTATTTTGAATTTTCACCAGTTTTATTTTCTTCTGATCACGCGATTTTCCGTTGTTTACGGAAATCGCTATTTTCGGGCCCGCTTTTCCACCATTTTTTTTCTTCTCATTTGAATATATATCGTGGTTGGTATTTTTTTTGAGTAGATAAATTAAATGGGTTCGTTTATGATGGTAGGTTTATTTTATTCTAGCATCAGTGTTACTTTCTTCTCATTTTTCGCGATTCCCGTAGATTTCGTTGTTTGCGAAAATCGCCATTTCCGGCACGCGATATGACGAGGCCGAAAGCACGCGGCCGGAAGCATGCGGGGTTTGCATGGGTTGATAGTATTAATTTTTCTAGCGCTCCCATTGGTCCGGGATTTGCGTAGGAAGGGAAATCCGCGTGGGCGGTTTCTCTTGTATATATTGAGACAGAAAACGGGGATTCGGATTCTTTCATTCTTTCATCATCCAAGACTTTCTCGTGAAGACAGCACTATACTAAAACGAGCGTCCTTTTCAGGGCGAACACAGCCGTCAGAATTTACAAAAATGACTCGTACCAAGCAACAAGCTAAAAAGAGGAAAGTGTATACAAGCCCTCAAACACTTGTCAGCAGCATCAAGCAAGAACCTACAAAGAGCAAACAGAGGCATCCAGAGAGCACGGATACTCCTAGCGTCGTGGCCAGTCCCTCTCAGAAGACGAACAACGTAACCTCTGATACTACGACCGATGATCGACCCAAAGATTCGAAGACAGATGACAAACAAGCTCCAAAACCAGACTTAGCAACATCACCGCTGAAACAAGGTGTCGAGGCGGTAGCTACATTGTGCAGTGACAAGGCAACATCGAAGACAGAGGGTAACAAAGCATTGAAACCCAACAAAATCAATCCACCGGCAAAACGAGATGTCATTGTCGAGTCTCCAACATACAGTGACCAGCCAACTCCGGTGAAACTTGACCAGATGCAGACGAGCCAGAATGCGAATCTGTCCCGCAGACCGTACACACTATCTGAGACAGAAGTTGGAACGTGCCAACTTCGCAAGCATCAAAACGCAGTATCCAACGTGGCACTACAGGAAAGAATAATTAAGATCACCCAGATGTCTGGAGGTGAGGCCTCGCTCAGGGCCCTACCCGACGACAAAGTAATCGGCATACTTGAGTCAATAACGGGCAGGAGAAGCATATCTAAAGTTTCAAGACACGACAACGGAGTTATCATAACTCTAAACAAGACGGAGAAAACAAACCAACTAATGATCGAACTAGAGTCCGGGCACAAAGAAGTCCAGCTGCCCCACCAGATTAAAGCTACTGTGGAGATCTTCAAGAAGACCAAAAAGATGGTTGTGAGAGGGGTCGACAACAGTCGGTCTACACAAGAAATCCACAGCCGCCTGCAAACAGAAAACAAGAACATAAAAATTACACAGGTGGAAAGACTGAAGACATGGGACAAGAAGGACACCAACTTGATTATCCTAACTATTGAAGGGTCTTCAAGACCAAGGCAACTTAACCTGGACGATAGATGTCGAAAAACAGAAGAGTACATTCCTCCTGTTATGCAGTGCTCAAACTGCCAACAATTCTCGCATACCAAGAAAACATGCAGGAGAGAGATAGTTTGTCGATACTGTGCGGGAAGCCACGTATACAATGAATGTCCCCATGCGAAAGATGATAGCAACTATAAAGCTCGCAACTCCAACAGAACCTGCGCAAACTGTCTTGGGAACCACGGGGCAAGATACCGTGGATGTCCGATCTTCCATGAGACAAAGACCATACTGAAGGAATCGATAACAAAAAACATCTCCTTCAGAGAAGCAAGAAACCGAGTGGCTTCAGGCGGCACAAGAACAGCACACAAGAGCCCAGCTGATAAGACTAGCCACAGATATGCGAGACATAAAACAACAACTCAAAGTCGAGACGAACAAGCAACACAACGAAGACTCAGATGCCATAAGAGACGAAACAATAGGAGCCGTACAGAGCGCCCAGGCAATATTACAGGAAATGAAAACTATCAAACACGAGATAGAAGTCGACATCGTCAAACTCACAGAGCTAAAGGAAGAGAACGAAGAAATCCTCAAAAGAATTGAAACAGAGAGAAAGATAGCTGAGGATACCCTTACAAAAAGTAGAGAACAAAACAAAGAAACTGAAGACAAAATAAAAACCGAAATCGTGCAGGAAATACAAAGCAAACTAGAAAGAAGAGAAGCAGAGGAAATAAACATAATTTTAAAAACCATAATGGAGATGCTACCAAAAATAATAGCGACAGCCTTTGAACAACACAAACCGGTAACAGACAACAAGTAGCTACAGAACAGGCAGCTAGTGGTCCTTTTCAGGAACAATCAGCTCAAGGACTCGGAAAGCGATACCAACGAAGACTAACGCTAACACCCTATATACCGCAATACAACCGTTTGTAACCTGTAAGGCAGGAAAGGAACTCCATGAGAACGCCACGACACCATAAAAATACAAGCAACGACGAAGGATCCAGACAGTCAGCTAGTAGTCCTTTTCAGGGCTAATCATTTCCAGGACTAGGAAAATGATACCAGCGAAGATGTTAACACACTATATACCCCAATATAACCGTTTGCAACCCTTCAATGGGTTTTGGTTGAACAGGGTATCACAGCAAAATATTAGACCCAAAGAAAGAAAAGAAAAAAAAGGATTCGGTCTCTATGAAAAATTATTGCCTGGCCGTAGGACGTCGTAATTATCGTTCTCCACCGTGGAAAAAACAAACGATAATCGGTATGTAGCTATTTTATTAATCGTTTTACTTATTAGTGGGTTTTTCAGAAATTTCGTTTTACTTATTAGTGGGTTTTTCAGAAATTCGCCCTTAGGTAAAGATTAACTTTTCAGTTTTACAATAAACGATAGTGGCATCCATTATCATATTTTTGAAGAACGACGTAATGCAACAGTGTGCTTATTCTTTCTATGTTTTTGGCAATAGATAGGAGTGTGTGAAGTTGTGAGAAACACGTGTGCCATATTTGTAGGATGTTATGTAAAACCACCATTTATTCCTGTATATTTTCTAATGTAAATTTATGGGGGAAAGTAGGCCCGGAATTTAGGACAAAGGAATTCCCTAGCTGAAATGTTTTGAACACGTGGGTATTCATGCGTAACATGTCAGACGGGTCTGGGCTATTGTTTATTTTACCTGGCAGATTTTAGTAGAAGGAGGGGGGATGAAGAGGCCACGTGGGATAGTGGTATTTTATGTATTGTGAGAAGAACAAGAGAAGGAGTGTGATTTTAGTGCCACGTGGGATAGTATTATGTATTGTTGTGAAGAACGAGAGAAAGGGGAGAAGGAGTGAGAATGGAGAGACACGTGTATAGAATTATTTTATGTATCGTACATGTTAGAGATAAGCAATTTTAGAGAGGGTGTACATTAGACGCTGTTTCTTTTAATTTCAGCGAGTCTCGGCGAAACAGTGGGGAGCATAATTTTGTCAAATAAAATTATCCACGGCAAAAGACATATCTCAGGGTCAGAGTACTCGAGTATCGTCAGGAGCAAAAGAAAATTTCCCTATGGTCTCTGGCAGGGAAGTCCCTATGCGTCAGCTGGGCCGAGGTTTATTTATCATACAGCCGAGAGCATCGCTATTATAGTCTCTAGCAACGGCAGGTGGCCGGGAGTGTGACGAAAGTACTGAGATTCTGTCTTTCAAATGGCCCATGTCTTTTTCTCCTTGCATTTAGTTCACTATTTTTGGAGGGATTACAGAAAAATCCTTCTCCATGTTTCTTCTCCTTCTATTATTTACGTTTTTTTCAAGATGAGATCACGAGGGAGTTTGATCTCATCTGCTTTATGGTTCTTCTTTATGTGTTTAGAATGGGGGTGTAGGGAATTAGACAGTATTATTCTAGATTAAGATTATAGATGCTAGATCAGGATTGGCACCAGATGTCTTTTTTTAAAGATATTGCGAGGCCATATACGAATTTTTCGGGAGTTAAATTATTTGCGGCCAATTTTGCTTCATTTCCGCAGTATAGGGCTAGGACCAATTCCCGGTTCTTTGTCTAGCAGAAACTGGTTGCATCAGAAAGATCTAAGGTTCTGATTGGCTGAGAGATAACTGCAGTTAAAATGCAGAGCGCCCATTGGCTTTAAGAACCACGCCGCGCATATGACGTCATGAAGTCGGCGCGTGGGGGTCTTGATTATAAAAGGCCTATATTTCATAGTTTCTTTCTCTTTTAATGAAAATTTGCCAAAGCCGGGTGCCAGAAGCAAATTGTCGATTGCCTTCAGTTGGACATTCGAGATTTGGTAAGCATGAATTTTTGCGTGAGGACTTTATTTAATTTTGCTAGTCCTAGCCGATCATTTAAGTTTCTTGGGAAGTTTTAGTTTAATTTAATTCTTAACTCCAGAGCCATCAATTCGATCTGAGTGATAGACATGAGAAACTAGGTCCATTTAATTCCTTGTTGAAAGGATAGCGGCATGGTTTAAAAGTTGAGATATCACCGCTTTGTATTATTGCAAAGTCGGTCGGGAGAGAAACTCGCATCTGCGAATTTTATTTATTTACAGAATAGTCGGGAGCGCGTAATGTGTATTTTTATTTGTGATTTTAGTGAGAGTATTGATGCTCGCTATTTATATAGTTACGCATATATCTGTGGACGGGAGTGAAAGAGGCATAATTTGGAAGCGCGTGGGCGCGTTGGTTACGGAATTTTTATTGATACGACGTTCAGAGGGACGAGGGGGAGATAAACACGTGGTCATAAAATTACAAACACGTGGTTGAACTACGGGGTTTTCAATTTGATAATCAGGGGTTATGTATAACTTTTGACGGCAGGTAGATGCTAGCGTAAACAGGGTTATAGGTTATTGATTGTGCTTTGTTATTCTGTGTATTCAGAAGATGGAGATGACATTTATTTATGTTAAGGGAATTATTTTGTATTTCATTTTGAATGTGATTACTATTATTGACGGGAATTTTAGGAATTCCTAGAGAAGGCTAGTTTTAGTTGTGTTAAACATTACGGCATTAGTGTCAGCGTAAGAAGTAGGCCACAGTACGTCTGCCCAGACGGGCCATTGAAAATATGGTTGTTGCTCGGAGTTAGTCAGGCAGAACAGGCGATCTGGGTTAGCCAATGTTTACCTTGTGGGCTCAGGTAGAGAAGGGAGCTCAGTGGGGGGAGCGGACTTTGTTTGCATGATTTTGTATGGTGGTGCATAACGGGAGAGAGTAGGGGAGCTGTATTGATTATAGACGGGGGAGACTTAAGTGTTAAAGACTTAAGGGTTTGTCAGGAAGTTAATTGTTATTTGTAATAGAGTATTAACGTTTTGTTTAGCTGTTGTTTTTGCTTTTGTCTAAACAGCAGGTGCCGGCTTTTTGTGGGAATGAGAGCGGAATTTTGAGACCACAAAATTTCTCCCACGGCAAAGTTGGGGCATTCGCAGAACCGCAAGGGTTTTACGTTAGTTGCCAGAGTTAGTGGACGGAGAGGAAGAAAATACGTTTTCCCAACCAGGGGAAGACATTTTCCAGCGAATAGGATTTTTTGTGGATAAATCCTGAGCTCTGACGCTCGTTACACACGCAGATTTGGCAGGCTGCCAGCGGTGTGGTAAGTTTGTGTTCGTTTCTTCACGGCCATAATAAAGCCGACAGCCCAGTTATAGGTACTCGGGCAGGTAATTTCCGAGTGGTAGAAGTCCGCTACAGTTCCAGTCCAGAATCCAGTGGGGTTCTGTTAACCCTCAGTCATCAAGTCCAGAGTTAGTGGAGAGAGATAGGGGGTAACATTCTCTCTACTGAAGTCAGCACAGATAGGCAGAACTGTTAGTTTTGGTGAATCATAGCAGAGGACAGCTGCTGAAGTTTACAGGTGCAGTTAGTTGTGTTCAGGAGATTCCAGGATAGGCTGTGTAGAACCGAAGTCTGTGCAGAGATTGTGTAGTCACTTCGCCGTCGTTCCAGCTATCAGTGGACTTAGAGTTAGAGTTAGAATTTAGAACAGCTAGTTTGGAGTGTAGGCGACATCAAGTGCAGTGTAGTTCATTTCAGTTAACCTTACCTTCTTTCTCCATACAGGTTGCAATTGTGGGAGAAGGGTTGGGGTTGATGCATTTTTAACTGTGCTTGCTTTTTGTTTCAGGAGTGCATCCTCGCACTTGATGTAAGGGACATGCATATGTTTGTTGTTTATAGGTGTATAATAAACTTGTATAAATTGTAGCTGGCATCAGTCATTTCCTTTAGTACAGTAGCTATATGTTGTCTGTACCTTGGTGTTTGTGAATCTTAATTGAACCTTATCCCCATAGGGTAGTTAGAGGTGGTTCGAGGCCATAGCAATTTAAACGTCCGAAGTGGCGAGGAAAGAATCAACCTCGGTTCTCAACCTCGGAGCCAATGGTCTCAACTTTCACAGTTTGCACTATATTTCTATCTGAATCTATCATTTCAGTCTTTCTTCTTACTATTACTTGTCACTATATTGTAGACAGTCTTGTCACTAAATCCATTTCGTGAAAGTCTCTAGTCCCTGAATCATCTTTTTACGTTCAATTCGTGACAAAGTGGGTGCTATCGTCCGGTGAATCATCTTTGTTACGTTCAATTCTGTGATCTTGACAAAGTGGTGGCGTCGTCCTTGGGATCATCTTTGTTGGGATCAATTCTAGATTCATAGATTGTCTCTGTAGAAAGTTCTGGAAATAGATTTCAAAAAAAAAAAAAAAAAATCCCCTAGACTTGAGCTATATTAAGACTGATCCAGCTATAAGTTTTTTTTTTCCACAGGTTCCAGTTAGTATAGAGGATAGCGGTTGTAAGGTTGTTTATGACTTAGAAGTAATTGATGGCTAATGGAATTTTTTTCTTGACAGGAAAGTAAATTCGGGTTTTGGGTAGCTGGATAACTTGAATTTTTTTCAGGTAGTTATTAGTCAGACTTGGTGCTAGTCTGAGTGCGGGTTTTTGCGACAGCATATTCCTAGTAGGTAACAGTAAATTTTTCTTGTTCCTTTTTTGTCATTTCCCCTCGTTGTGAGTACTGCTGATTTGTCAGGTAAGATGGCTGAATTGGTCAAGCTACTTACTGCATGGAAGGACGCAGCTAAAAGCATGGGGATGAATGAGGCCGAGACTAGGGCTTACATTATGAGGGAACAGGACCGGCAGACGGAGAAAGAAGAGAAGACCCGACAGGCAGAAGAGAGAAAAGCAGAGAGGGAAGCCCAGGAGAAGATAGCAGAGAGGGAAGCCCAGGAGAAGATAGCACAGAGGGAAGCCCAGGAGAAGATAGCAGAGAGGGAAGCCCAGGAGAAGATAGCACAGAGGGAAGCCCAGGAGAAGATAGCACAGAGGGAAGCCCAGGAGAAGTTAGCACAGAGGGAAGCCCAAGAGAGGGAGAAGGCAGCAGAGAGACAGCATGAACTTGCCCTGCGTTCACTGGAACTGCAGTACCGATCTTCGGAAGGCAGTTCGGCTAACGGAGATTCTCCCGGAGCAGGGGCAACAGACACCTCAGGAAACGGAGGGCCCCGGATGGCAGCCATGAATTTTCCGATGGACTCTTTTCCTAACGGGAATGAGAAAATTGAGGTATTTTTAGAAAAATTTGAACGGATGGCAAAGGCATACGGGCTGGATGATAGTCTTTGGTGTCTCAAATTATCTCAATCTCTAAGAGGACATGGATATGAGGTCTATAGCAAGATGCTAGTGGATGACCAGAATAACTTTGAGGCACTGCGGAACGCCCTGTTACAGCGATTCCAATGGACTCCCCCTGGAAGTGCCAAACAATGTTTAGGGAAAGTCGACTGGAGAAAGGAGAAAGTTTTCCCCAGTTCGCAGAGAGGCTGAGGAATTACCTCACTCGCTGGAGAGAGTTGTCGGGTTTGGCTAAATCGTTTGAAGGACTCGAAGAGCTCATCATGTGCGAACAGATAAAGGCCAACATGTCTCCGGACTTAAGGAAGTACCTGGCGGAGCAGGGCGCACAGCACCTGGACCAGATAATTCTATTTGCAGAAAGGTTCCAGACGGCCCAGGCCGAAGTACTGGGCCAGAAAAGAAAACACCCTGACCTGCCAGCCCCGGACAAAGGAGCATCTTCATCGCATTCGCCTTCCTCTTCAGCTCACCAACCGCAAGGGCCGTCTCGCAAGGAGCCCCCTCCCAGTCATAACATGCGCTCCCAGCCGCCTAACAGAACACAGGGGCCGACTTCTCATGAACCCGTCAGGAACCGGGGAGATAATGAGAGATATTGTAGGTTCTGTCGGACTACTTCTCATTGGACAACACGGTGCCCAAACAAACAACCCGCTCATCAGGTGGCTTGTTTAAGGCCTGTGAGGGTGAAACAAGGGAAGAAGTGGAAACCCTTCCCGTCAGAGAAGTTGTTCTCCAACAGTGGACCAGCCAACGTGAACGGGACTGAGACAACATGTTTATTTGACAGCGGGCTTACATACCCCAGCATAGTCGCCCGACATCTGGTGAAGCCCTGGCAGATGACGAAAGAAAAAGTGAATATTGGTGGAGTTTTAAGGAAAGGGACTTCACAGTGCTTTCCGGTAGCCAATATTGAGGTGAAATGTAGGTTCGTGTCTGGCACCATCAAGGCAGCTGTAACGGCTCAGCCGGCCTACGACTTCATTCTCGGTAACCCATATTTAGTTTTGGGGAACCCGACCACACCGATCCTTGCTGATGCAAGGGGGCCTACTGCAGGCCAGAAACGTGAAAAAGGAGAACCCCTAATTCACGAAGCCCGAGAGAGCTCAAAAACATAGCTGTCGTGCCAAGGAGAGGTGCAACGCCTCTGACGACAGCGGTATGTTATTTGCAGAGGCAAATTCGCCCGCCAGCCCTGTTCAGCCAACCGGCCAAACAGTGGTGAAGACGCCTCTGATTCCGGAAGTACACTCTTTGTTGTCGGGAATTAGGCCCCCGATGGTATTAGCTTCCTCAAGTGAGGAACATACTGACAAGAGCAGTATTACATATGTCAACGACCAGCGCCATCTTCATAGGGCACAAGATAGCGGTCTGAGCGAGCATATAGTTCCAACCAGCCCTGGAGCCCCATCCGACCAGCACTTTACTCAAACGGAGGAGGACAGTGATCTGAGTATCCGTTTGCCTATAGACGGAGATGGGCCCCACAACTCTCGTATCTCGTTTACAGGAAACGACTCTTGTAACGAGCAGCCTGAAAAATTGGCTATCTTTTCCAATTCGTTTCACGGAACATTGGAACCAGTTACTGAGAGCTTTAACTCAGATTCTCCGCGATCTAACGGGATCTTAAACCGTCAAGTGTCACTGCAGGACACATTCCAACTGACGCCAGTAACTCTCACAGGGGAGGGCAAGGTTGAAGGTAGAACCAGGGTGTTAGACGGAGAGCTCCCGTGGTCTACAGTTTCATCTCACCAACTTTTCAGGCCAGAAAAGAGTGAGAAAAGCGACCTTACGCATTTGCAAGGAGCTATTTTGGAGAGCTCTGTCCCGCTTCAGATTGGTAGGGGAAGAGCGAGTCCAGAACCGCTGCCAGGGGCAGATCTTACCTACCTTTCTTCACAGGTAGAAGCTATTGAGGTCGATCGTGATCCAATAGACACCCAGCAAGAAATCGGAGGCTCCACACCAGAGGAACCCGAGACGTTGCATCAGTTTCGCACGGTACCAGCAGTCAAACCTGCTGACGAGCAGCGAGGTAGTCGCCATTGCCAGGTCGCCACAGCGCCCGTCAGTCACATCAGCTGACCAGGACAGCCTTTTGACGGTCATAGCAAGGGAAAGTTCAGACCCGCCATTAGACGGCACAGGTCTGAAGAGAGATCAACTCTCCCAACGGAGCATAGGAGCTCATTCTAGGAGAGGAGGAAGGAGGAAACGCAAAAGAGGAAGGTCGAAGAACACTGAATAGGAGGGGTAAGGACAGACAGCCTTGTAGACAGAGTTAAGGGCCAGTGTGAAACACAGAGATTTCAGTAATGAGATCGATGCTCAATCTTCAAAGGTGGGAGTGATGTGACGAAAGTACTGAGATTCTGTCTTTCAAATGGCCCATGTCTTTTTCTCCTTGCATTTAGTTCACTATTTTTGGAGGGATTACAGAAAAATCCTTCTCCATGTTTCTTCTCCTTCTATTATTTACGTTTTTTTTCAAGATGAGATCACGAGGGAGTTTGATCTCATCTGCTTTATGGTTCTTCTTTATGTGTTTAGAATGGGGGTGTAGGGAATTAGACAGTATTATTCTAGATTAAGATTATAGATGCTAGATCAGGATTGGCACCAGATTGTCTTTTTTTAAAGATATTGCGTGGCCATATACGCATTTTTCGGGAGTTAAATTATTTGCGGCCATTTTTGCTTCATTTCCGCAGTATAGGGCTAGGACCAATTCCCGGTTCTTTGTCTAGCAGAAACTGGTTGCATCAGAAAGATCTAAGGTTCTGATTGGCTGAGAGATAACTGCAGTTAAAATGCAGAGCGCCCATTGGCTTTAAGAACCACGCCGCGCATATGACGTCATGAAGTCGGCGCGTGGGGGTCTTGATTATAAAAGGCCTATATTTCATAGTTTCTTTCTCTTTTAATGAAAAAAAAATTGCCAAAGCCGGGTGCCAGAAGCAAATTGTCGATTGCCTTCAGTTGGACATTCGAGATTTGGTAAGCATGAATTTTTGCGTGAGGACTTTATTTAATTTTTCTAGTCCTAGCCGATCATTTAAGTTTCTTTGGGAAGTTTAGTTTAATTTAATTCTTAACTCCAGAGCCATCAATTCGATCTGAGTGATAGACATGAGAAACTAGGTCCATTTAATTCCTTGTTGAAAGAATAGCGGCATGGTTTAAAAGTTGAGATATCACCGCTTTGTATTATTGCAAAGTCGGTCGGGAGAGAAACTCGCATCTGCGAATTTTATTTATTTACAGAATAGTCGGGAGCGCGTAATGTGTATTTTTATTTGTGATTTTAGTGAGAGTATTGATGCTCGCTATTTATATAGTTACGCATATATCTGTGGACGGGAGTGAAAGAGGCATAATTTGGAAGCGCGTGGGCGCGTTGGTTACGGAATTGTTATTGATACGACGTTCAGAGGGACGAGGGGGAGATAAAACACGTGGTCATAAAATTATAAACACATGGTTGAACTACGGGGTTTTCAATTTGATAATCAGGGGTTATGTATAACTTTTGACGGCATGTAGATGCTAGCGTAAACAGGGTTATAGGTTATTGATTGTGCTTTGTTATTCTGTGTATTCAGAAGATGGAGATGACATTTATTTATGTTAAGGGAATTATTTTGTATTTCATTTTGAATGTGATTACTATTATTGACGGGAATTTTAGGAATTCCTAGAGAAGGCTAGTTTTAGTTGTGTTAAACATTACGGCATTAGTGTCAGCGTAAGAAGTAGGCCACAGTACGTCTGCCCAGACGGGCCATTGAAAATATGGTTGTTGCTCGGAGTTAGTCAGGCAGAACAGGCGATCTGGGTTAGCCAATGTTTACCTTGTGGGCTCAGGTAGAGAAGGGAGCTCAGTGGGGGGGGGGAGCGGACTTTGTTTGCATGATTTTGTATGGTGGTGCATAACGGGAGAGAGTAGGGGAGCTGTATTGATTATAGACGGGGGAGACTTAAGTGTTAAAGACTTAAGGGTTTGTCAGGAAGTTAATTGTTATTTGTAATAGAGTATTAACGTTTTGTTTAGCTGTTGTTTTTGCTTTTGTCTAAACAGCAGGTGCCGGCTTTTTGTGGGAATGAGAGCGGAATTTTGAGACCACAAAATTTCTCCCACGGCAAAGTTGGGGCATTCGCAGAACCGCAAGGGTTTTACGTTAGTTGCCAGAGTTAGTGGACGGAGAGGAAGAAAATACGTTTTCCCAACCAGGGGAAGACATTTTCCAGCGAATAGGATTTTTTGTGGATAAATCCTGAGCTCTGACGCTCGTTACACACGCAGATTTGGCAGGCTGCCAGCGGTGTGATAAGTTTGTGTTCGTTTCTTCACGGCCATAATAAAGCCGACAGCCCAGTTATAGGTACTCGGGCAGGTAATTTCCGAGTGGTAGAAGTCCGCTACAGTTCCAGTCCAGAATCCAGTGGGGTTCTGTTAACCCTCAGTCATCAAGTCCAGAGTTAGTGGAGAGAGATAGGGTAACATTCTCTCTACTGAAGTCAGCACAGATAGGCAGAACTGTTAGTTTTGGTGAATCATAGCAGAGGACAGCTGCTGAAGTTTAGAGGTGCAGTTAGTTGTGTTCAGGAGATTCCAGGATAGGCTGTGTAGAACCGAAGTCTGTGCAGAGATTGTGTAGTCACTTCGCCGTCGTTCCAGCTATCAGTGGACTTAGAGTTAGAGTTAGAATTTAGAACAGCTAGTTTGGAGTGTAGGCGACATCAAGTGCAGTGTAGTTCATTTCAGTTAACCTTACCTTCTTTCTCCATACAGGTTGCAATTGTGGGAGAAGGGTTGGGGTTGATGCATTTTTAACTGTGCTTGCTTTTGTTTCAGGAGTGCATCCTCGCACTTGATGTAAGGGACATGCATATGTTTGTTGTTTATAGGTGTATAATAAACTTGTATAAATTGTAGCTGGCATCAGTCATTTCCTTTAGTACAGTAGCTATATGTTGTCTGTACCTTGGTGTTTGTGAATCTTAATTGAACCTTATCCCCATAGGGTAGTTAGAGGTGGTTCGAGGCCATAGCAATTTAAACGTCCGAAGTGGCGAGGAAAGAATCAACCTCGGTTCTCAACCTCGGAGCCAATGGTCTCAACTTTCACAGTTTGCACTATATTTCTATCTGAATCTATCATTTCAGTCTTTCTTCTTACTATTGTCTTGTCACTATATGTAGACAGTCTCTAGTCCTAAATCCATTTCGTGACAGGGAGACTAGTTTCATTTTGTACAGCCTGAAATCAAGGCTGTGTTTTTTTTTCCTCTAACTCCGGAGCGGGTTACAAGAGGGAAGCTATTCAGCAGCAGAGAAGTTTTGTCTACAGTTAATCAAGTCCCTCATGCTGGATACCGAACATCGTCATCACCAAAATCAGGAACAGGTGACAGGGGTACCATACCTAGGTCCTGATAGAAATCGAGAAGAGAGTAACGGAGACGCCGCATCACCAGCCCTCGAGTGTTGGAGAGACACTGAGATCAAGAGAGAAAGATAGAGATGGAGGGAGAAAATAGACAGGACCAGTAGGGTCTGTTCAGTATCCATTTGACGGATAGACACTGAGTCTGCGTTCGAAAAACCAAGTATTATTTTTAGCATTTCTTGTGGTGTAGTTATAGGCGCCTATCGCCTAACAAGTAGAAAGCTGTGTAGCCGTTCATTGAGGAAGAGTCACCAGGACTAAGACAGTAGAAATTTATTAGTGTTAGAGAGTGGAGGCTAAAAGTTGACAGCCCCACCAAATTAGATTTGGTTTAAATCACTAACCATTTTTATTGTTCCTCAGCAGGGTGACAGAAAGAGTGAATGTGATTTGGGAGTTTTTTTTTGTCTCTCGTGTCTCTCAATTTAATTGTTACTTGTTTTCCAGGCCGTGCAACAGTGCACGCTATCGACTGACTTGATGACGTATGATGCCATTTTATGTTTTCCTTGTATGTAAATAAATATATACATATATTATTTACTGGATCAGATTCTATTCTTTACTATACTTACTCTATGTTGTCTGTATAGTGGTGTTTGTGGTCGTAATTATACACCTTATCTCCTTGTGTTTCAAGGCAGTCAGAGGTGGGGAGACTATAGCCATTTTTTTTTTTTTAGTCACGAAGCGGCAGGGGGAGATTCAAATCCTGGGTCTATCTCTTGAGCCAATAGTCTCACCTGTCCACAGGCATGTCATTTTCCATCTAAATTCTATCTTCTCAGACTTTCTCATACTAGGGTCTTGCTTTCATTCAGGCACACTCTATAAACTTAAAAACCACTTCGTGACAATCATGTAAAACAAATTGCCACAGAAACCACTGTGTGTGACTGCTTCATGCAGACTTCCTGCAAGGGGGACCATCTGCAGGGGTGGCTCCATGCTCTATAAAGAGTTGCAAAGGAAAATGATGATGATACTTCATTACAGATCATTAATAATATGCTTAATAAAGAAAACAAGCAAACAAAAAAACTTACGAGGAAGTCAAACCTAGTGTCATCTAGCCAGCTGCCAGTGTGATCACCAATCTGTTCCCAGATGCTCAAATTCATCAGACGTGAAAACACATGGTGCTCCGTGCTAGGAGGTTCAGCGATGACGTTAGTCACTGTTCTAAAAACATTGCCAAACCTTTGGTGAAGGTGCTGAGGTTGACACTTGTAACTATGTGATCTTCTATCTGAATGTAGGATAAGTGTTCAGTAATTTATTTAAACATGCTCACACTTTTTGTCCTGAATTTCATTTATCATTTTTGTGCAAATTCAAGCCAGCTTGCCAACTAAAAATATTTTATACATGATAAAAAGCATTGAAAGTGCTAATGGCTTAAATTTCAATGTTCAAGCATGGCACGAGTGGATAATCAAGTCTTTAATTTGGGACTATTATACTGTGTTTCTGCAAAAACTGTTAATGTTCATGCAGCTATGAAAAAATGAGCTGAAGATACTGCATTGATCTGACAGAAACCCTAATGGAACATAGGACCACCATTGTAGTTGGTCCCCCATGCAAGATGCCTGCATGAAAGCACTTTCAAGCACTCTTGCATAGTGGTTTCTGCAGTAATTTTGTTTTACATGATGAGGTTGGTAGTCCCATGTAGAATTTCATGTTAGTTGCCTCTTATGTCACCTAGTGGAAAGCAGTGATCCTAATCTTCCCTTGTCTCCTTAGAGATTTTTCAGGAGCCACACAGGCATACATGAAATAATTTGTACACAAAAAAACACAACAAATAAACAAACAAAACACAACCACAAAACAACAACACGCTCAAAAAAAAAAAAAAGAAAAAAACAAAAGAAAGATAAAACGTTTAATTTCAGGTACTCTACCTTCATGAGATATTTTAGGAAATTGTATGCCTAAACAAAAGCTTCAAGTATTTCCATCCAAGGACTATAAGGAGGGAATCTCTCATCTTATTTGCTCCTATGGGAGCATGAAGCCCCCACTGTCGATGATTCCCAGGACGCCTGCAACTGAAAGCATTAATGTGCTCTTGCAGTGGTAAATTTTTGGTGGGAATACAATATTCCTACCTTTTTTTTTATCCTTGGTCCCTGACCCATCAAAATAAGAGTTGATCTCACTGTACCTGCTAGGGACAATTTTCCTGATTCACAATAGGATATCATTTGATTAATTTATGTTGGGATTTTTAGCGACTGATTCTGACCAGAATAATTACCAGATTGCTCTGAAAAGTATGTTTTCTCATACTTTTTTATGTCTTCATAGTTTGGCTATCAGCCTTTCTTGCAAAGGCCAAACTGGCATTTGAAACAGCCTGCTCTAGATTTTCAAAAGACCTGTGGGGCTGTCCCCTGTGAATGCATGATTAGCACTAGGAGCCTATTGATCTGTGCTTATGATTCTAATAATACATTTATAAAGCCATAAAGCAGTCTGATATGTTATATAATCTATGCAACATATTAACATGAAACATACCAGTTTTTCCAGTGCTGTCACACCTTGGTATTCTACCAGTTCATTAACTAGTTCATCAATATCTATGCGACATGCTGTGTCTACAAAGTCAACCATGCTGAAGTCCAGCTCAGAAGGAACAGAGACAATGTTGCTCACTGGAGTATTGCAGAACATGGCCCATGACCATTAAGGGCTACATTCCATCTAAAAGTCTAAGATTAATAAAAGAAACACAGTAGAGCACTGGTATAGCCATTCTTGAGAATCCAAAATAATTAGATCTCGCTGTCAGAAAATGTTTGCACAGTGAAAAATTAATAATACAGTACTCATGTATGCAATAGAAGTGCTTAAGGAGTCCTGCCTTTTGATCTGGATAAAGGTACTTGGATTAACAACCATGATCAAAGTGATGTTAGGCATGACTCAACCACCACAATCTAGTTTTTTGTCAGGTATCAGCCAACAGCACAAGACAGTCTCATGTGTACCAATATATACTCACCAGTGTGAATAAATGTTACAGAGAACTAGTACATCTGGAAGCCCTAAATACATCAATTAATAACAGTAGTGAATACACACTAGTGGGTACTACCCAGAGAGTTTTTATTGAATCAGACACAGACTACCATCTGGCAGCAATACTTAATAATTATAAATAATAAAAAGGATGATACAAAACTACCAAAAGCAAAACATAAAAATGTATACACAATAAATATTAAGGGACATATACGAGGAAGGGTCCAAGGGAGAAGAAGGCATTTTTAAAGATATTGATATATATTCCAAAATGGAAAATAACTGACATAGTTTCACAAAAGAAAGTTATAAATCTACTTTTACATTAATAACCGCACAGAATGGTGGCAAAGCTAAATGGCACTATACATTTTCTCTAACAATCCTAACACTCCCCAGAAACTGATATTTTAACAGATTTACTTCAGCAATTCAAGTTCTTATGCAAATGCAGTAGATCAGATTCGATATACCAGAGGATATTTCAGTTTTTAAAAGTGTATGACAATAAATAATATTCCACCAAAGTTATTTGCATTCCTCCAGATCTACAGCTATCTCCTGAAGAATTGTCTGTCCTGAGTAAAGGTCTTAAGTTTGTTCCTCTTCGTTCGAAATTTGATAAATATTCTCTGCTTCAAGACGTCTACCGCTTCCATCATCGCACGCGTCTCAAATATTACCATAGAAATGGTAATGATTCCAAGAGAGTTTCCTGTACCGATGGGGATATCTTTCGTCGATTTGATAAACCTAAACAAGACTGGACTCCTGCTCCAGGGGCTTCTGCTGCTGTTGATTTATATATTGCCAATACTTTACATGACATTAATCAACTTTCTCTACCCCGTCTCCGTCGATCTAACCTGACTGCTTCTGAATGGCGGGTACTGTCACTCCTTAAAAAATGTGATGACATTATCATTAAACCTGCTGACATAAGTGGTGCTGTTGTATTTTGGTGAAAGGACTTGTATATTCAAGAAGGCGTTTCACAGCTCGGCAACTCCACCTTCTACTCACCTAGTTCTGGTGATGCCACAGACCGCAATAATCTCACTGTTTATAAAACTATTCGTGATCTTATCTATGATGACCTCCTTCCTTCTAGTTCGTTGTCTCTCCATATTGTTGAAAGTAGTCTAGGTAAACCTTCCTTTTACATGCTTCCTAAGGTGCATAAAATTGGCAATCCTGGTCGACACATTGTTTCAGCTTGCTCTTGTCCCACTGAACGTATCTCTGAATTCCTTGATAGTATTTTGAAACCTTTAGTGGCCAATCTACCTTCTTATTTGAAGGACACTGCTCATGCTATCATTACCTTTGATTCTATCCAGTTCACGCCTGACCACACTTATCATCTTTTCCTTCTGGATGTTTGTTTGCTTTATACTTCTATTCCACATTCTGATGGTCTTAAAGCACTACAATTTTTTCTTGACCAACGCACTGACCTTACTATTAGCACAGGTCCTCTTCTTCGCCTTGCGGAATTGGTTCTTACTCTAAACTCTTTTGAATTCAATGGTCAGTTCTTTAACCAAATTAGTGGTGTGGCTATGGGCACTAAAATGGGCCCTAGTTATGCTTGCCTCTTTATGGGTCACTTTGAGTATTTGGTGCTTCAAAGTTACGATGGGCAGATACCTGAGTTTTACCGTCGCTATACTGACGATGGGATTGGAGTCACAGACATGTCTGAAGATAACCTCCGTAGATTCATTGACTATGTTGGCAATTTCAATCCTGCCATTAAATTCACTTCTCAAATTTCTACTACTTCAGTGAACTTTCTTGACCTTACTGTGAAAATTACTCCCACTGGCCTTAAAACTTCTGTCTTTTATAAACCTACTGATGCTCATGGTTTTCTTCTTTACACGTCTTCTCACCCTCTCAGCTTAAAAAATTCCATTCCCTTGTCTCAACTTCTACGCTTACGTCGGATATGTCATGATGAAGACGATTTCCATGAACGAGCTCAAGAAATGCTCGAGTTTTTTCGCCAACGTCACTATCCTGAAAGAGTATTATCTGATGCTCTTAATTGCATCAGACACGTTACTCGTCAGATGGCACTTACTACCAAACCTACTACTATGTCTGACAGACTCAAACTTGTCTTAACTTTCCATCCCCACTGCTTGGCAGTGAAAAAAATTATGTTTCGTCATCTGCATATTCTCCACTCTGATCCTGATACCAGAGAGTTGTTTCGTGATACCCTTTGGTGGCATATAGTAGGGATAAGAATTTTAGGGATATTCTTGTACACAGATGCTTGAGACACACTAGCCCTTCACACTTTGGTACTAAACCATGCCAACGCTATATATGTAAGAGCTGTCCGTTTGTACTCCAAACTCAGTCAGTTACTTTTCCAAAAGGCGAATTTGTTATTAGAGAGTCTTTCACGCGCGAATCCAGAAACCTGATTTATGCTATCATCTGCAAGAGGTGTGGCATTACTTATATTGGCGAAACGGGCAGACAGGTTTCGTGAGCACTTAAATGACATTTATCTTGGCAAACCTACACCAGTGGCTCTTCATTTCAATAGGCCTGACCATTCAGGTAATTCGGATATAAATGTTACTGCCCTCCTTTCTTGCGTGGGTGATGACCACACTCACTTTTCCTTGGAGAATCGCCTCATTTTTCAAATGGGCAGTCTATCTCCCAAGGGCCTTAATGTCCTGCATCATTTTGCCTAAATTCTGGTCTCTTTTTCATACTTCTTTATTTCTTCCGCCGTCATTTTTCCAATCTATCTTTTAATGTTTTTGTTTTGTTTTGTTTCGTATCCTTTTTATTTGTCGCTATCTTATACGTCCCTTCCTAGACACTATCGGACAAGCCATCCTAGTGTATTATTCTAAGAATATAGCTAAGTGACTTTGTTCTTGTGTTAATAGTTGTGTTCATTATCTTTTTACGTTTTGTTGATTATTTACTTTCTTGTTTAGATATTTCTTTCAGGTTTTACGATTTTCTTGCATTAGTATTGTTCTTTTTTCGCTCATCATCGTGGTTGTTTACTTTTTCCATTTGCTTGTATCACTCATTTGGCGTATCATCGTATGTTTTTATAGTACCTATATGTAATTCTTGTCCTCGTCACCTGTTTGTAAATGTGGCTGACGAAAGGTAAAACCCAAAACGTCCCGTGTTTCCTGTGTACTGTTAACTTGTAAAACTGATTTCATACCATTCTATTTTTTAAAATTTATATATCAGTTTTAAAAGCCTGGATACCTTCAAATGTTGGTATAGAAGGAAATGACAAGGCAGATAATGAGGCCAGGAAAGGTAAATCTGCTACAAACCAAATAAATGTAAGGATGGGCTGAACAGAGATCAAAAGCTTATTTAAAAGAATAATACAAGAAGAATGGACAGGGGCCTGGGATAAAAATCCTAAAGGACGAAATTCATATGAGTTGTTCTGAGCTCCATATCAAGAATATGCCAAGAACATAGGGAATAAAAAATTCCCAGCAATAACAAACTGCTCAAATTACAACTGGGAACAAGATATTTTAGGATAGAAGAATCTTACTGTGCATAATTTCTATAAAACAATAACATATTACTTCATTTTAAAATGTAAGATGTATGAAGAACAGAAAATTCCATTGTTAGAATATTTACAGACGAGCAAGTCACCTGTAACTGTAAAACAAGCTCTGAGAATAGACAGTCTGTTGAGTCATTATCTTTTCTCTCTGTTGTCCTCTATTTTTTCTCCCTTTTTCCTTCAATCTTTCCTGCTTCATGATATATTCACACTTTCTTCTTCTCGTATCATGCACAAAAGAAAGTGAACTGCTTCCTTCTAACATGAGGTATAAGCTTCCTTTGAACATTAACCTTTTTCAGAACATCCTCATTACTCTTTCTAGCTGTCCATGATATTTTAAAAATGTTTCAGTAAAACCACATCTCTGTGGGGAGCCGCAGTAATGCAGTGGTTAGTGCACTGGCTTCCTAGCATGGTGGTCCATGGTTCGATCCCCAGTTGAGGTGGGATTTCTTAGACCACAAACGGCTCCGGGTTGAACCAGCCTCATGAATTGGGTACCAGAGCAACTCTGGGAAGGTTAAGGCAGCTGGCGTGATGCTGACCACACCCTAGTGTGTCAATGGTCAAGAAAATATGGGCCTAACACCATATTCCCAATATGCCTCAATGGGCGTGTAATGGGATCTTTTACCTTTTTTTACATCTCTGTGGCTTCCAGTGCATTTCCTACTTATTTACTAATTGTCCATCACTCACTTTAGTATGTCAGAATTGATTCTATATAATACTGAAGAAATCTCTTTCTTACTTCCATTGACAAAGAGTTGTTGCATAAAATATTTTTCATTTTATAGAATGCTGCTTTTGACTGGGCTATTATACTCTTTACTTCTAAGATGCATCTTCCATTCAATAATATTAACACATTAACTACCACGAGCCGGTAGGACCGGCTTTTGAAATCCAATCATTTGGACCGCTAGCCGCTCAGAGCGTTGATCTAATTTTAGTAATAAAATGAATGAAAAATGTACTGAAAACACTTTCTGATCTGGTTCAAGATTTTAAATTGCCACCGGAAAACAAATTCCCAAAAGCATTGAGCTGGTGTTGTAGAACACTGGAAAATTGATATTATGTTCATATTTTTCAGCGTTTTGGGTTAGTTACCAAATCGTGTAAAACTGTTTACCGTGGCAACTAGTGGATAGAACCACAACAAATGCTTGTACATATCCCATCTAACGCTGAATAGGCTAGAAACTTGTTTTTCAACAATTGACTGACAGATCTAGCGACAAGGACAAGAGTGAAAACAGTGTGCACATTGATTGAAATAGTGATTTTGATTAGAGATGGGGCGCAAGCAGTTATAATTGTGAAAATTTTGACAAGTCCTCGGCCATTGGAGGGCCGTTAAATAGCAACCAACCAACTTCTATTGGAGTTACAAATGATACTTATGTATAATAGTACACTCATTTATCTTTAAAATGACGTGTAATTCATAAAAATCTGTAAACAATTACGTGAAAACTACAGCTAACTTTGTGCAAACACCTACAGGATGAAAATGGGAAAAAATTTAACTCGGCCACAGTGTGTTTTTCAATTCGGTAGTTTAAAGTGTTAATTGTGCCTATGCGACTGAACATATCAATATGTTTTTAAAACTGTTCCATTTACTATGATAGTGCAGTCTGGAGTAAGTCATTTTCTTTAAGATTACCAATTCATTCTGGTTTTTTACGTAATAAGTGCTATGGCCTTTATTTTCACTTTCTGTTCCCCAGTTATTGGTATCTAATCATTTTCCCTGCTACTCCTTTTTACTTTTGCTTTTTAAAACTACATCGTTATCAGTGTAGCTGTGATAAAGTTGTTTATGATATTGACCACCCGCTTGATATTCGAGCATTTTGCACTAAGTGATCCTTAATATTTATACTGTACATACATTAGAGCAGATTCAGTAAACATCGCACATACCCTGTCTAACATCACCTTTATCTTACTTGCTAAAACATTCCTAATTGGCTGCTAACTCTTAAAGCTGGCTGTTTGTTGCCAGTACATGCTCTTTTTAATACTATCAGGTCTTTACCATGGGCGGATGTGTAAAACGCTTCGACTACCATTGTGAATTATGTTTCCTTATGTCACTTGAGTTTATCATCTAAAATTTAAAAAACAAAAGATATATCCAAATTTTTATAACAGGATATTATTCATACATATAAAACAATTAGTCTTTTTAAGAAGTAACGTAAGCATCTGAATCCAGTTGTTATAAGGCGAGTATAAAGGCTTAAAATTATTACATAATAAAATTAATTTATGTGATCACTAATTACAAGAACAACATGGGACACTTTACTTTTTTACTGGCTGTGTCAAAACTGGTGTACAAAAGACTCTGTATGCATCAGGAGCTGAATTCAGCAAATCCACCACTCTGTTAACATTTGTGGATACTGCTTTAGATCTATCATATTGGGCTGCAAAAAAAAAGTATCTCATTCATAGCCTAATCAATTGAAATGATGCCTCTGTAAAATTTTTGCTTTTGGGTAAGTCAGATATACATATGAGAGTCATTAATAGAATACAAGCAGCTGTGATGTAGTGTAAACAAGGCCTAGAAGCTAGAACTTTGAAATACATTGTTTTGATTTTTTAAGAAGTGCCGTTATCCTTAACAATGATACAGTAGAACCCCATAGTTGACCAGCTCAACCTACCCAACATTGAACCACCTCCACGAGAGTTGACACACATCTTCATAGATACCGGAACAACGTCACAACACAAGTATTCAAATGGAAACGAACCTCTTAAGTTGAACCACCTCTGGTAAAAGATTTTATCTTGACCATTTGAGACACTAAACACACAGTATAGTAGATAATACCCTCTTAGTTAACTTAACCCACTTTATTTTTTATAAAAAAAACATTAGTAGTCTATCCTGCTGTGAGATAAATTATCTTTGTTCAGTCCACTGAGGCCTTTTACTGGGCACTCGTGCCGCTTGTTTCAGAATCGATAGCTTGAGCCAGATCAAAAAAACATTTAACTACCTAAACCTTTCTAATCGCAATTCTTCTTCTTTTTTGTACAAACATGGCAGTAACAAAAGACCCAACTACTAAGCACAAATCATCATTCTTGCTATGACCAAGGGCCAATTCCCTATGGTAAAATGTAAAATTAAGTAAATTGAGGGTAAAGAATCGTTAGATCAATATCTATCTACAACTCATGAGATAAATGGAATTCTAATTCCTCAGGTTGAACCTACGAGAATGGATACTTCATACATAAACACTTCTTACAAAATCGCGTTGTAAAAAATACTCACTAACCTAACCTTTTTTGATGAACGCCAACAGAGAACATCGCAGAACTCAAGGAGAAGACAGACAAAGCGCGACATAGGAAAACTATAGGTCTATAGCGTCACATCTTAACTACATTTTCTCTACGTTTGATACTAAGCGACTCGAACATGCCAATAGGAGAAGTATCATTGAGAAAAACATGAACAATATAGAGTGCTGATTATCTCTAGCAAGAATACCACAAGTTAGTCATACCGTTCCAAACGAAAAACGGTTAAACCATTGGAGTACTTATATGGAGAGGAAGATCCGTTTGGAGTAAGGGACAAGCGGATGAGGTCATGACAGCGGAAAAGGAGGAAATGCTCCCCTAGAAGTAAGTTCAATGAAAAGCCAACATTTAAACTGGTCTTCTCAATGAACAAAGTGGATGAGTTTTTGAGTGGCACATTTACTTAACGGCCGACATACTCCGGGCCGATGATTCAAGAAGTTGCTAAAAAATTCCGCAAGACTATTCGTTTGTGGCAGAAGTAATTATACCAAGCATCTAAAGTATGAGTTGGCTCGAGAAAAATTTACAACTTCGACATGCACAGAAACCGGTGTAAGTCTCTCCAGAAAAAGTGTTTGTGTGGTGAAATCCAATTGAAGTTTTCCAGTATAACTGTGGAAGAGTTTCAATCAAAAAGTTCAATTCTACTATTGCGCCAGAGGCGTTCAAGACACTAAATACTTTAATTGCTGACGATTTCGAACAGCTTTTATCAATGCGGATGCCTGATAGGAGGCCACTCCATGAAAGTGTTGACACAGAGTATGTAAGAGCAGAAAAGAAACTTTCCAAGCACGTTACACAGTTTATGCTTTGAGACGCTAGAGCTCAACCGTCGTCAGAGAGAAACAAAAGCCCTTTGGGACTTGGTGTGAAATCCAGGCAAAGCCACGAGCATTAATACAAACAGTGAGACACTTTGCACAAGGCGTAACCCAGAATGGGAGGAAACCTACCCCGATCCATTGGAGGATTCCCAACAAAGATCCCCATGTTATGTTGCTGTGCTGCTGTCCCTAT
This sequence comes from Oreohelix idahoensis, assembly GCA_024509875.1. NCBI lineage: Eukaryota > Metazoa > Mollusca > Gastropoda > Stylommatophora > Oreohelicidae > Oreohelix > Oreohelix idahoensis. Next base: position 221,263 of record JAMPIV010003736.1, read on the forward strand.
ATGAGATTAGGATGGTGGGGGTAAGAGGCATCGACCGAGAAATTGAAGAAGAAGAAACGGTCCTATTCCTACTGACTAGTAGACGAACAGTCCTTGCCACGACGCACAATGTGGAGAAACATCTCAACAAAAGATGATACGTGAGAAAATCTTCTTTTCTGCGCGCCTCCAGAACACGACCGCAAAAACCCAATCCTCAGTGTGACCAAGGCATCAAACAAGAACATTTAAAATGCACAACCGTCCCTCAGCACCTGCAAGTGTAGATCATTACTAGAACACTAGCAGATCTGTTGGTGCCGCCTCGGTGGAAGCATACATCATTAATAATCACGCTGGCATCATTATAGAACAGCTGCCTAGGTATTCTAGCACTCTCTTGCGGAGTCATGTATCTGCTTGTGAATAAAAGTTCCAGGAGGCCCCGAAACGGAAACGACTGTGTATAAGTGATTCACAAGAAATTGTGGATGTTGTCTACACTCGGTCCCAAGACAAGACTGTGTATTTTTACACGCCACTACATGGACAGTCCTATAGACGTCCAATGGTGCGAAGAAATGATTCCGAAGGGAGTTAAAGATTTGAAGTTTCTTTTTGACTAGCAAAAATAAGAGATGTAATTAGTGTGTGACAACCTGTTAATTGTGACGTTAAATCCATACCCCAGAATGGAATTTTATGTTACTCAAGCGAATAAAGACGCGAAGATACCAGACACAGTCCCAGTAACAAGTAATTAGTCGACTCTCCAGACATAAGCTAAGCTGGTAATTTAAAGATAGGCAAGTGCTGATGTACACAGAACGATTCGCGGCAGATGCGATCTAAACAAACATTAATATTGCGTGAGCTGTTCCAATGGACAGCTGCCTATATAGTTGGCAGTCTTTAGCAGCGGTGTTTGTATTTTAAGTCTATATTCTTGCTCGGATTGGAAAAAGCATCACCAGGAGTATGTATTGAAGTGGATAGTTGAGATCCGAGGCAGTTTGAGACAGTGCTATTGAACTCACTATATGTTTTTGTAATAAAATAGAATAATTCACAGAACAAGATTGATGACTCCTTATTTTTTCAAAGAAAGGAATTATAGAGACGATGTAAAAACCATGTAACATCACAGAATCTTGTACTTCGTTACAATAGAGAGATTTGAGCATTTTGAAGATACACAAATGTAAGTATTACGCATGGAAACTGAGTATTCTTCCAAATATAAAGCTTGTTTCAAGTGAAAGTAAAAGTATACAGAAAACAGAATAAGGCCCGTCGTTCCGTATTGATTAACTAAGCGGTGGTTTGCTCATTGCTCACCTATGGTGGTCAACTATATATTGAGGTTCTAACTTGATAATTAGTGTACTGCGACTTTTCCATAAATGAAATATTTCTTTTTTCATATTAACATAATTAAATAGTGCCAGACAATAAAAAAAAAATAAATAATCTTACAATAATATTAATTACCTGTGTACCATGGAAAATATAGTACTTACTTGCTCAGTTAAAGATACAAGGAAAATTCACGCATATGTCCAGCAAACTTTAAGCACTATATTAATTCTATCTAAAACTAAGTTTGTTATTTATTAGTATAAATATATTTTATTTAATCATATTCATCACAGTTTTTATTGTTAATGGTTTAAGGATTTTAAAATCCTGTGATTTTCCCTTTTCAAGGTTCCTGCAGGAGACGATTAAAAGTTGGACCTTGTATATAACTGTTGCATGATTTGATTAAAGTGTTTTAATTTTAGTTAACGTTGATTCATTCGGGCTAAAGTTATTAAGAAATGAATCACATGTATGACATCAAATGAGTTTTAACATAAGCAAAGAGTTCTTTTTTTAGGAAAAAGTACAAATACTATCTAACTACTTTGAAAGAGTTGACAGAGAACAATTAACAATAAAAACGTTCCTAAAATAACCATTATATTATACATAAGTGGAATGGCAATCTGCAATGTTTAAACATAATTAACAACTTGGCGGACAGTGAAATACACATAATTGTGTTTATATTGGGTATAATTAAAAGGTTGATAGTGTACAATTTTGTTGCTTCTAAAAGAGATAAAAGCCGATCAAGCTCTTACAAAACTTGAAGTAGTATTCACATTGCAATGTCAATCATGAAGTGAGGCTAAAATAGACCAAGACCATTAAAAAAAATCACAGCACAATGCAAAGTCCCCACTTTTTAACATTAATGAATACTAGGCCTAACATTACCGTATAAGAACCCAGCGATTAAACATTCAGACAAAGAACTAGTCATTGCATGATCTCAATATTGTAGCCATATGTACGAACAAACTAGGGAAAACATCAAGGATATGTGCCCATGTTGTGAGAGGGAAACAAATTGAAACACATGCTCACAAAGACTATTGGCTGCCATAGAGATGAATAGATTTGGCAGCATGGCGTCGTCCCAACTCAAGTTTGAGGATAATACTGTGATGTGTATACGAGGGAGAGCAAACTGTTATGTTTGGACCAGAGTAGGAAAGGAACCTGTAGTGGTGGACGATAGTAAAGCCTGAGAGAAAAGGATCTGCCAGCATTGTTAAGAGAGATAGCGATGGTGGAGTTGTTTGAGAGCAAAAAAAGAACATCTAGATACAAAATGTTTCATAATTTCGAAACTTGTCTTGTTACATGAAGGCACTTTTCCAGTCTCAAAGAATTAAGTATCACTCCACTGTAATTAGTACCGTTAATTCGGGACACAACAAAAAGCGATGACAAGCAAAAATGTAATTCATTGGACAGTTACCTTAGTTCAGAGCCCTAAATGGACAATGTAATACAGCCCTAGACAATATATAGAGAATGGGTTTTTGTTTAGAGGCCACCTTACATGGTGCAGGGCAATCCTGATAAAGTTATCAATTTAGAGTGGAATGGCTTGTGCACCATGATGTCCTTCTAACCAAAACCATTACAATTAATAATTGTGGTAGCTATGACTAAGGTGGGGTATCTTAGGGAATGACGTAAATGAGAGTTGTAGTCCACTGCCCTTATATGAGCATGACAGTACAGTGTCAGAAAAGCGTGGACAAGGATCCCACATATCCAAATATTATCATAGTCTACTTCTATATGTCTATTTCATGAATGTTCTGCTTTTGACTGCTAATATTGTAAAGTTATTTATAACTATCGCATGTGTATATAGTTTGTTAGCCGTAAAATGGCATGAATATAAAGAGTAGATGAATTCTTGCTTAAGAAATTCACGATGTTTTCCAGAGTCCGGTAAGCACACCATATTATGATATATTGCAGATCTAGTACGAAGTGTTGGAACAGTTTTAATAGGTCTATATAATGACCAAAACAAAAGAAATTAAGTGAGACATTTCACAGAAATATAAGTGCCTAGAAAAGGGGATCACATTTACATTGTATAAGATTCCTTACACATTATCGTGTAAAAAAGAACAGTGTAATGGTATCGTTGAGAATAACCAAATTAAACAGAGAAAATGATTTAGTGTGGACACATAAAATTTATTGTCTAATATGAAATGCACAGAACAATGTTACGTTACAATGTAATTAGAGTCAAATAATTATCGAGCAAGGAATTTGTGGTTAGAAAGGATAGATGTATAATAATAAAAGGGTATTATTAATAGACTATAATTTAGCGATTATTGATTCATACCTATCAGAACACCTCTCGTTAGAAAAGTTGTCATTGGAGCAATGGTTTTGTGATGTCTTCAATAGGACAGTTATATGTGTTGAGATGAAGAAGTCAAAAGTCATTACAAACAGATATCGTTGAAGAGATCTATATAAGATGTTCAATTCCATCATATGTTTTCATTATATCAAGTTGAGAGCTCTTTTACAGAGTAATAAGACACAGGAATACATATCGAAAATTCCAAAAGATTATATTGGAATGGCTAAGCCAGATTAAACAAGAAAGTTGTGATAAAGAAACTCTCCAACATGAAATAGCAAATTCAAAGATAATATTTTTATTCAGTTGTGAGCCCAACATTTTGACCATAACGAAAAAAGAGCTCAATTAGTTGCCTAGAACACAAGAAGAAGAAAAAGAGAACTATAAATTTGGTATTCTTAACAATGGTATATTTTAGATACGAAAAATAGTCATCTAAATAAGATAGAATTGAAGTTAAAAATGAGTAAATGATAGTACAAAAATACTGTGGTGTCCAATGAATGAACAACATATAGAGGGTCGCATAGTTTGTGAGAGATTGTTAAAACATGTCGAAGGCAAGTTTTTACACTAAAACAAACAGAGAAACGATCTATAGACACTAACAGAATACTTTTTACAATCTAAAAGACATCAAGAAATTTGTGCTACAGTTGAAAATAAATTAAACAATAAAAACTAGAAAAACAATAGCAAACAAGATATGAGGAAAGTGAAACTGTATTATAGTGGAAATTAAAAATAAAATCATTAGCTGTAAATGGTTATAGATATAAGGTCCAGCATGTCCAATAAAGAATATAATTTTTTGAGAGATAACAAATACACAAACTGGAAGTGACACTGGTATCCCACTGAGAATCAATGCTTATTTAACAAGTGAAATCAAGATAGTACAGCAAAACACTAGCTTACAAACTGTATTGGGTCCAGCATGTCTGTAGAATAGGGTCAGTGTAACATAATTGTAGGCCAGAAGCTATCTCTGTACCATGGTGTTCTTCTCATATGTGGTGGAGGGTTATTTCAGAGTAGTAATCTACTTCAACACATTGTACTAAGAATTTCCCAGTCCATAGAAGTTGATGTTAGAATATGTTTAGATAAATATATTAGATGCAAAACTGGAAAAATGAAGTGTGTCAACAATAAACCAAACATCAATGTTTCATGTTCACTTTTTGTCTGAGGCCTACTGCTACATTTTACATGTCCTTCCATGAATTGTCCCACTCGAGCTGCTCACTTAACAGGTACCCAGCATCAAAAGCTTCCATGTGCACCTGCATCTGTGGCTGTACTGTAGCACTTAGTTTTACTTATTTTTGATTATATTGTCATCCCCGCATGCAAAACCCGCATATAAGTGTCACTCTTACTTACATACCCCAGCTAGGGAGCATAATAAAAAAAGTATATATTATATAATGTGTGAGTAAAGAAAAAAATTTATAATAAGAACAGCAATAAAGATTAATTTTAAGAATAAAAATGACTTATGAGATAGTCGACTCAAAACATTACTTTTCTATAAGCTAATAAAAAACAAAATGTGCAATTTTGTTATGTTTTGTGTTTTAGTACCCAATCAATGTTATATAACTAATCTTGAGTTTAGTCCCAAGTTTTAGTTAAATAGCAAACCCTACAAAACTTTAACGATTCACATTAATGTCAGGCAGCCAAACCACCTAAAACATGTTGTTTCTTCTACTATAGGTTTTGTGCACTGAGTATCATGTCACAAATATTTTCTACTGTACGGACAATTACTTTAAGTGCTAAAATGATTTAGATGAATTATGCATTATCTTAGACATTTAATAAAGACAAATGTTGTGAATGCCCAGTTTTCAAATATTGTAAACACTACAACTATTTTATTTTTTAATTATTCTACACATATTGAGACTACATTTTCAGTAGTTGTAATGTAGACTTATTGCAGTTAACTACCAAAAAATAAAAGTCCTTGAGCAATTAATACTTTATTTATCACTTTTCTCGTTTCTGTCTAATGGTTAATCATCGAAGACTACATAACATTATTTGCTTTTAAACCTTTTGTTTCCAATAATCCAAGTAGCCCATTCAGGGAGCTTTGTGGTTTTAGACATTTATATATCGTTTACGTCCACTGTTCACTACTTCCCGTTAATTTGAGCATTGTCTCTTTAGGGCTCTGGGATTGTTATGAACCAAGATAAAATACTCAACAGCAATTAGCCTCGTCAGCTCTGTCACTAGATATGGACGGTGTTCAGGTTTGAGGTAGAATTTTGTTTCAACCTTAAGAAGGCAACCGCGATCCACTTTGATGCATGTCACTATATCCACTACACACGAGGGGTATTCTACATATAACTGCTTATGCTGTTTACAAAGTTATTGGTCGACATATTTCACCAAATACTGACTGATGTCTCATCAATAAACAAAACCATATTTGAAATCTGCAAGTCTTTCCTAGTGCGAAGTTAACTTGTCCCAGAGATGAGACTTTCCCAGATAGCTGAGGGCTGTATATGTGTTCCAGATTCATCCAATATTACTCATCTTCAGAGACACATCATTGACAGTTGTGGGAGGTGTGGGATATTAAGATTTTGTCAATCAGGTCTATTGAACAGTTTGTATTGCTGATGCAAAGTGAACTGGAATGTCATCTATCTTGTGAGAGTATGATTAGTCCCCTGCCCCCCCACGTCCCCCTCATCTGATGTGAAAATACTGGGTATACTAAAAATTCCGATCAGTTTGGTGTAGTACAATTAGATTAGTTACTGTATGCATTAGCATGACGATGATACTTTTACATTTAGGAGGTAGTGAAATTAACTAATAAACACTGTGTCAATAAATATTAATGGTAACAAGTTAGCAAAACTTCCGCTGCGTTTTAAAATTTAATTATATGCTAAATAAAAAAGTGTCTGTACAAAATTAAACATTTAAAAAAACAACATGCTGTGCTACCCTTAATAAATCTTATATAAATTAAAAATAAGTGTATCAAACTAATTAAGAATAACATAGACAAAATATTCCATACTAAACTGAAACGAAAGGTGTCCCCCTGACTAATTCTTTAATTAATAAAAGCAACAATGGCAAATTAAAGTTCTTTATTATTTTTTTTTTATAATAATAAAAAAGTATACATTAGATTCCCAGACAAACAAAAACAAGTGAAGCATCAACAAAAAAAATGAGCTTCTACTTTTGATGAGTGCATCTTAAGCAAATTCTCTTGGATGCGTTTATGAATCGTGCTGTTCTTGGTACATTCCTCCAACACAGTAGAAGATTGAAGTTATATAGTAATTGTATAGACTCGTAACACAGTGTTGGACAGCTTTTTTTGATCGCACTACTTGAAACACAGTGCTGGAGCAAGGGATGAGCATGCCACCATAAAACATCCTATTGAGAACAAGGACAAAATGAACACAGTGCGAGTAAAGTGATAGTTTTGGCCTAAACAAAGCCTGAGGTAGAAAAAGATACATACGCGAATATGTATTAGATTTATGTTTTTGGGTTTGAATAACATACAATGTCACACTCCAGCATGTTTAAGCACAATGGAAAAATAAAAATTTAATAAATTTTTATTCTTTTTACAGCAAATTATAAAATCTGATGTTGCGCTGCGATTTATAAATTTTTTTTTATTCTTCTGAGAGTTACACTTTAAATATATTGGCACAGTAAAAATGTTTTCTTTGTTGAGAGAGAGTTAGTTTTTCATTAACTAAATCCACAAAACAGGACGAGCATGGGCTGACATCATGCCTTGAGTTGCAAAATGTACCCTATATGCCTGGCACATGACCCCAGTTTTGTGCATGTTAAATTTAGAATGATGACATTTATTTTCACGCTTCTTAACCAAGTCATCTATCATTTATCCTGCTGGTTATTATCAACCAGACAATAATATCAGGTTATGGATCAAAAGGCTAAACATTACGGCTGGGTAAATCTATGTCATATGGATGCTTTAGTAGTTTAAGCATTCCGGTCACTTTCTTACATCATGAATACTATCTATATATTATTAGTTGGGTTTGATAATTAAGGTTCTCTTTTTTCGATAGTATATAGCTGTTCAAAAAAAGAAACTCTAAGCAATATTTGGCAGTGGTAATAGGACACGCAACTTTTCAAACTTTGTCTATACCAGAAATTGTGTAAGTTTAACGGATAGTTAAGAATGTGTTCAATGCTTGGACATGACGAAGCTTCTCTATTCAGACTAGTTTAAGCAAATGTGATATGGATTTTCATTAAATTTGGTTTGGACGCTGATTTGGGCATTGCTTTGAGCGTCTGAGACGTGGCCTCCAGTTTTCTATGTAAGGTTATATGGCCGACACTCTGGCCCTCTAAGCAGAAACGAAAACAATTCTCCTTGACATGATATTCCCGCAATTAGGCCCTTTTAGTGATCTGATGTTTTTGGTGGAATGGCTTCACCACATATCATCCCAGGCGTTGCATAGATTGTGTACAACAGTTCGGAGATGTGGCTGGAGCCTACGTCTCGCTTGGCTGAGATTTCGTTCTGTCTACGGAGTTGGCCATCACTAGGAATAGCGTAGTTTTATCTATTGTTTGTGTGTGGTTTCATTTGAGTCTGATGACATGGCTAGGCCACGGAAATGGGTCCTGGACGTTTTGTTGTCAGTGAGTGACTTGAGAGTGGTGTAGTATGTGGCCACATGAATTCGGGCGTTATTCCTTAGCTGAAATAATCGACCCCCGTGCAGCCAGCAGAGTTAGGACAGGTATCGTTGTAGGACGTAGAAAATTCTAGCGACGTATCGTTGGAGCGGCATTACATCGTCACGTGTACACCAATATTTTGCACCGAGTATCACGTCTTTACCGTGAATGACAGTTGGATACGCGTGGTAGGATGAGAGACACGTTCACACATCAGAAATCAGTATTACCCTTCGCACTGCACCTATTTTTCAGAAGGAGCTCATCTAGAGTAAGTGACTAGATTTGCTGGGTACGTAGCGTGTGACTCTAATGGACTCTGCGGTTAAGTATATTAGCTCTTTCATCCATCTATCGTGTTACGCTGGATCACTAATCAATATTATGATTTCGTCTACTTTACATAAACCAAAACCCTCCTCCAGTCATGATCCCAACGGTGTTCCCCATTGAACCGATAGCTGTTGCTGTCCCCCTAATTAGCGATTCTTCAGATTCGGTTTCTTTTTCTGTTGGGCGATTGCCGGTGTCCCATAAGAACAGGACCTCGTAGGGTCTTTCTAAAGCCCAAATGAGGACCAGAGTGATTTGCAGTTAAAGTTGATCGGTTCCTGACTGTTTGAGATCTGAAAATTTGACGATCTAGTGAATTTGAGGTTGTGGTTTAGTCACATTGACTGGTGACTGTGTGGAGGACGCATACTTCGAAGTTGATTCCTGAGGTGAACACAGCCGTAAGGAAGCGGTACCACATATCTTCGTTCGGCATGGAGTTGGTGACTCGGATCTTTCCACTATGCGGCGAACCGAATTCTTGCCACAGATGCCGATTTCTTTCGAAAATCAGCCTCCAAAGGCGACTAATGTTGCCTTCTAACCACATTAAACTTGTCTTTACCCACTACACTTTGTATGACTGTCCAGTGTACTGTAAAGCTGTCCAATGGAATGATTGAAGAATCCGTTGTCTCTGTAGTGAGATGAGGTCATACGTTGAGTTCACATTGAATTGTTCTAAACGTGAATTTATTTTTCGAGTAGCTTCAATCTTATTCTATAATCATGAACATATCAAATAATTATGGGTGCAAGAGGATATTGTTTTATGTGTTCATAAGGTTTTCACGATTCTCATGAACCTGTGTCACGAGTTATTGTCAAAAAATGTTGTGTTTGTAGCCTTGACCTCTTTCTATTAGGAGCCTACCGTACCATACCAGGTTTGTATTACAATTCAGTAAGCCACGAGGACAGTTTATAATGACCAGTGTCGAACCGCATTCAGGATATGGTTTTGGACTTGATGTCCAATCAGCAAATATCACTTATCTATCAAAGTTAACACCGAAAAAAAGTTTGCGATTTCTTTTTTTGAGCTCATTCTACAGGATTAATACTAAATTGATGAGGAGTCAAAATAGTTACTGACAGAAAGTTTTTACACAATGATCCACACAAATGAAGTACTCGTTATTGGAAAAACAAACTATAATCAAGATATTGTTTAGAAATGAAATCAGGTTAATTTCTAGTGAAACAGTATTAGTTGTAAACTAGATTTGAAACTTGTATCGTTATTTTTAAGCTTCTCCATCATTAAAATTGTGAATAAGTTTTACAGCAAGTCCCCCTTCAGTATTAGTCTGATTCTAGTAGTTATGATACGAATTGTAAACGATGCGCGTTAGAGTTTTTTCCCGGGCTGACATTTGCGATGAACCATTGTTCTACAATCTCACTCATTATGTAATCATATGGTATACGTGTCATGGCCTATACTACTTCTTCACTTCGTTGCCTTTATCACAAGTCCCAATGAGCATAGTGCCCACTCACATAAAAAAAGTAGTGACCAAGGTTCCACTCTCTGTTATGCATGCCAACTAACTTCTTAATACTTCCACGATCGTGACTCCTTGATAATTTCATTTCCATCTATATGTTCACTTCTCTCCATTGACCTGTTTTTGGAGGAGTCTACTGGTGCTTATCTAAATATCCTGAGAGATTCCGAGGTGAACAATGAACGATCTAAGCCTTTGGTAAATATGAATATTCAACAAGTTTCCCTCATCAATGTAAGATCCTGTACTCATACTACACTCCAACACAACTCTTTCATCACTTGTTCCACTGAGTGCTGTTGGTCCTTTATCTTGATACAACTGTTCCACATTTGGTGACCTTGTGTTATGCCATTAACAAGTCCTTTCTATTCTATGCAAGCACACATCCCTGTAGTGAAAGTCCCTGAGTAAACATTTTTTTTAAGTTGTTTTTGCGAGCTTGGTTTCCATTTCTAACAGAGGCCAAACAATACAAGACAGTAGTAAGCTGACACTGTATGGCGTTATAGGATCTGATAAAATAGAGTTATTTCTGTAATGTTTTTTATTGTGTTTCAAAGTATTGCTAGTCTTTAAATCAGTTTATCCACTCTATATAATATTTTGTTGGTTTTGAGATGACTGTTATAGGGAGGACCGACATTATCGAACTAGTATAAAATAAATTATAGTTTATTTAGGAGGGAAGTTAATAAATTTTAAGGATTCAGCGGTGGAGTGATAGCTGACAATTTGAGAGAATTTTTTCTAATGGAAAGTTGAAGAGAGTGCGATCTTCTAGATAAGAAAAGAATGATTAGTAGTCTACAATACAGTAAATGAATTAATCAAAATATAAGTGAATAAACCCCATGTTTACTCAAGGGCTGAAAGATGGACCCAAAGAATAAATATAAACACTAAACCCTACACATGCCATTTTGTTGGGGCGTAATACCTAAGAAAAGGCTGGTCATAGGGGCAAGTAAAGCTAACCACATTCTGTAAAAATCCTTTGAGCCGAAAAATGAGATGAGTCACCAACAATACTGGACAAACCAACAAACAAACCTAAAACTTCTAAATAATAAACTTATGGGAAGTCTGGGATGCGGTTTTTTGGGGTTAATAGAAAGTCCCCTTTGATGTACAGGAGGGTTCATTATGCAACACATGTAGATTCAAGAATTTGCTGAGCAAGGACCAATGAACATCAGAATGCACAAAAAATGGTTTTAATTGACATAACCCTATTGCATAACAGTATGAGGATCTTAACTCCAAATTACTGGGCATGTGTGACGTTTATTCAGAAACTAAATTAGAAGGCGTATGTATTAAGCCCTCATTAATCACATGGCTGACATCATGGATATGTTTTGGAAGACAATGGATTCATGACAAATAAAAGCATATCAATAGGGCTAGAGGACAGTGATGTATTTAGTTTCATGTGGACAAATCCTATGACGTAAACATTCAAAAAAAGTAAATCTTCAATGTCACAGTAGAACCTTAACGTGATTGAACATATCGAAGAGATGATAAACACGCATCTGAAGCACTTGGATTAAGATGGTTATTCTTTGACAACAAGTCTGTGGAACAGAATTCACCTGCGCTAATCAGTCATCTTTTAGATGTTAATGTGGGCGATCACTATGAAAAGTGGAGAATAGCTTTAGTTTGAATTGAACATGGTCACAGACATGAATGGTTACATTCTGATATGGACGCAAACTTTCGAACATGCAGTCGCTATTATGGGTTAGTTTCACCACGACAGTAGTATCATTAACTTAATGAAAAGACAACCTTATACAAGGTTAATGTATCTTCTCGTACAAACCATAGTGTAGAATTATAATTTTGCACAGGAACATTACAAGCACAATATCCATACAATTCAATTGTTGAGCATAATTATTGGAGTGCAAGATCCAGTCTGACCAGTCCGCTTGTCATACCATTTTATTTTGTACATTATTCAACTCAGTACATATAGCACTATGAGTAATATCTTTAAAATATAAAAAAGAAGTCACTTACAACAGTAAAGCTTAAATTGCAACCACATGTGAATCGTGACTATAAACAATCTTAGATGAAATCTTAAATTTCTAAGCAGTTTGACTTAGCGGCTCTTCTAGTGTCCCATTCGTGCCATAAATCAGATGTCAAGACAAAAATGAAAATACTCAATGATAAGGTTCACTTATGAAAGTTGGTAAAGCTTATGTGCAACCTGAAACACTGGCGCACCTTTGAATAAGTACTGTATACAGAAAAGAAAAATGTTCAATAATAAATATCGCAAAAGTTAGATAGTTTAAAACAGGATCAATACTTAAGCGAAACTACCTCTACGAAGATACGTAGAACAATCTAACACATATTGTGTGCAGTAATTAAAGTCTTCGGTGTAGATAGTGCCTACAGACAAAGAAATCTATGAAAATATCGGACTCTAAATACAAGAAAAGCAATAGGAACTTTCATGGCTTCATTGAAGGGAAAGCTGATAAGTGAATCATACAGAAAAATACTTGCCAACACAAAAATACAAGGAACCACTTCAACTCTAGGTCACTGATCAAGATCAGTCAACTACTTGTATGTGCTTCTGGAAAAACATCGGAGAACAACAACAAAAACGATGGAATTATACAACAAAAAAAGTTACATACATCATTAATGGTGCATTGCGGTAAGATTTCAAAAGGGATTTAGTACGTTTTGCAGATTTATGTGACAGCACAGTCGTTCACTCAATCGCTGGAATATTGACACAAGATACCGTCCAGATAGACAAGTGCCTTAGAAAAGAACTATTTATTTAGAAGAAGACTCGATCGGCTCTAAATTGGCCTACAGAAGACAAAACACTCTGGAGCGAAAACTATAACTTATGCATTTATGCAACATTACTCAAGGGCATATCCTTAATTCTAAGAAACTTCCATAGGGTCATATACGAGCATACAAGACCATGAGATGCTATGACAAGGGACAAGAATGCTCCTACACGAGGGAACATAGATACCAGATAGTCTGAAATAAATGCTTGAGGCATACAACTATTTTTGTGAAATGAATACACCTTCGATATGCATCAGCGAATTCTGCTAACCCTACTGAACCAATGTGGACAGGACTAATACATGTCGATATATGCACATGTCCGAAGGCCAAGCATGTGAGCTCCTACTCCCAAGCCGCACACTCCCCCTGGGGTGATTGAACTATGCGATAATGAGAGATATATGCGAACTCCCTCCCATTTGGAGATCACATGGAAAAGACTCATTACCCAACACTATTCACGATACCAGCCTATCCGTCATGCCTCTAACCGTCGAAAAATGTTATCTCAAGTTTTCTTAAAATAGATATGGCAGTGAGCGACGTTGCGTTTGTAGAGTATGATACGTCGATATAGAAATGGAGTCGATGGACAAGCACTGACATTCACTACTATGTGGTTCTACTAAAAGTATTGGACAAGTGGAACATGAAACAGACCCAGTTGGATCCATTAAGTTAGAGGCAATAAGTCGAGAAGAATATGCTAGATGTAGCTTAGGCTACAGAAATACAGTTCAGACTCGATATCGTACACAACACCGTTGTTGATAATAACATTACATAGGTGATTCTAAGTTACCGGTCAACCCCATATTCCGTCTAAAGACATGCAAACCATAACAGAGATATCCCGTATCCAGAGTGACGAGCCCACTATGAGACGTTCAACTGAGCATAAGCCGGGAAAAAAGGAAAGGTCATCCAAATGGAAGACCAACCAGCTACTAGCGATAGAAGTGCGGAATAACATAGATAAGTAGCTACATAGGAAGAAATGACGACTGTGAGCCTTAAATAATGTTGCACAAACTCTACAGAGGAAGTCGGCGTCTCACTTACCCATTGAATAATTTGTTGAGCAGAGGCCACTGGGTACTCTCTCAGGGACAGCTGATGAATCCGCCGCTACTGACTCGAGGACCGTAATGCCGAAACAGCTGCATCCACCAATACGTACACTTGTGTTCTGTATTAATGTCAAGTAACTGTTGCGCAGAGTTGGCAACAGCAACAGCACTGATGTAGTATAATTAAGTCTGACAGGACGACTTATTGAGTACAGGGTCAGTCGAAATTTCTTCAGTTACGAGTCATGCCTCTTTCGACCTCAAAGGTAGTAGCTCATCAGAACCACATTGGACTTTCTATTGAATGCTACGTGTCTTATGAGACATGAAACATGGTAGTCACTTTCTATGCATTATAAAAGACCATAATAAAATCAAAATCATAATGTGACTGTTCAATATTCGTATAAAACGAGACAGTAACAAATTGACCCTGTACAGGAAATTGCTGTCAATACCACCAGTGCTAACAATAATTGTATCTTCTTTTCCACCCACTGCTGTCTTATCCTTACGGAAAGACAATCAAAGATGTCGAAATTGCGACGCTCACTACGTTAAAAAAATATAAATTTCGATTCACTTGCCTTTTTTTACTGCATTGTTCGAGACAGTTTATACATTATCCAATTTTTACAATTGAAGAACATAATCTGCTGAAAAAGTCCAGTTGGATAACACAAATCGCATAACATCCTTAAATCTTAATTCTCCTTCTATGAACCACTGCACATCTTCCCTTTCACTGCGTAACAAACTACTGCATAACATCATGTATCCATTACACAAAATAACTCGTAACTATTGAGCTCGCCTTCCAACATACTGGAGCGAGTGCTCATAACCTATGTAAGTGAATTCCCAGATGGAGAAATGAAATGACAGATTAATCTGACAGTTATTCCCAATACACACGACATTATTGTAGTGGTACAGTGGTAGTCTGTCTCTTTATAGAGATCTGCAAGATCAAATGAGGATAGTACCTATGATCATCCTTGCCTTATATCTTTCAATTTCTTGTTGTGTGCGTGAGCGCCATATGTGTCCTATCACATTACCTCCCTAATCCTAAAAAAAGATGTGTCCTGAGGAACAAAAATTTTTACTCATCCCCTTAAATTTATTTTAAAAAAATCTACACCTATCCTCTAAATTGATATATTTTTAAGAAAGTGAAAATTACTCATTCTTCTTATGATTCCCCATACCTTCTATTCGTTTAGACCATACCAGCCTTGGCTACATGTCGATAGCACAAATTAAGAGTATAATATACAACTACAAACTACAGACAGTGAGCCTTTCTTTATATTAAGCTGCGGAGATGATCCACATACTTTTTTAAAAATGATTGTGCGTGTGCGAGATCAAGGACATCATAATAACTTTTAGTTGCGTGTTTGATTTCAAACAGTTTAATAAGCAAAAGGAGTTACACGAACATTTTGGTAATTTTACCCATCCACCTATCATTTCGTAAGCCTTTTTGCTCCGACCGCGTGCAAATAGATTTAATAGTACAAAGATTGTATAGGATATTTCGTAGCGCTTAGATCAGTGTTAGTGACCTAGGTGTTCTATAAGAATTTAAGGTTAGGGAATGATTAGTAGATTTAGAGTGTATAACCAAAAAATAGTTGGCAACCTCTTATTTTAACCCTAAATATCTACACTCCAATTCCTGTTTCTCCATACCTAAACCCTAACCGCGTAATACGAAGACAACACCTGAAACCATCAAAAATGGGTATTCACTCGTTGAATTCTCACAAGGGAAATGTGAGTGAGACAGCAAAAGCTCAGGTAAAATCTGTCCAGCCGCATTTTTAAAAATTAATAATTTTTGTAATGCATATTAAGTACAGCATGGCTATATGGATATATGTAAGCGTCACTTTTAGTGGTCTTTTTTTTTTTTTTGTTTATAAAGTGGATAAAGCAATTATATGGCCTGTATCCGTGCCAATTATTCATTAAATCGATCACAAAAACTCTTATTAATTTTAAAACATAATAACAATTGAATGTGCTTAGAACCAACTAAAACATTAAAGATCATTTCTCAAGAACAACGCGAAAGTAACAAAATTTAAGTATTAACTTTGCGCGTGCAACTAAGACAATCATGAGAAGTTAAGCAAAGCAATCATTAATACTCACTGTATATGCTGCCCTCCTTACACTAAGCTCTCCGAAGAAGAAATTCAGTTCTCTTCTGCGTCTCAACAATACTTAAATTCCAAATCTGACAAAACGAAAACCTACTGCCCTTAATTACTCATGAAAAATTCTATGTAGAGTATAAACAAAAAAACGACGCTACCATCAACCATTTCGCGCGCGAGCTATGCAAATCAGATTAGAAGAAATGCCCTTTCCTGTGACAAGCAACTAAGAGCTTGTGCTACACTCACATATATGTTTTTGAATAGAGAGGGTACTCTAATTTACATAGAAATCATTTGTTCTTCTAAACAGCGTGATAGCTTGATAGTTCTAAGCGTCTTCAAAATCATACTATGATTAACCAGCAATTATATACACCAAGAATTCTAAATAAAAGTATAGTTAAAAGCAAAAATCAAGAGGAGAAATTATGCTGGAAACAAAGTTTACCAACAAAAGTATGAAGACAATCTATCTATTATAAACTTCAGTAATAGAACATATCACTCGCGAAACTATAGATTACCATTATATTATACAAAATTCATTTACAAAAAAAAATATGAGAGAGACGCTAACCACTTCTTTACGACTCTCTCTTATACTCACTTCTTCTGTCGGCCCCTATACCTTTCCACAAGTTTCATGTAATATAATAAATCATAATTCTAAATTGAGCGGGCAAATCCAGCTCTATATGTCAAGCCAACTCCGGGATCCAAAGCTGAGTATATTCAGGTTTTACTCTCTTCAGCACATTTGAAATGTATCCATTAAACTGTTAGCCTATGCTAGGCCCACCATTAAAAAATATAACACATTACTTGTCTTGAGATTCCCAGGTTTTTCCCAGAAATTTCTGGCAGCCGCAGTTGTAAAACCTCCTTGCTCGAGCACCCATATCAACTTGAAATTGCTGACATGTTGAAGGGATAGAAATCAAATCTTTTCGATCGAGAAGATATCAGAGAGATGAGATATTTGTTCAGATATGAAGGTGGTCTGTAGATATGTAACAATGCTTAGTTATTGACCTAGAATTTGTTATCAAACAGAATCACTTTTACTTATAGACATACACATAGATTTCAGACACATTCGTAAATAACACAAAGTGTGAGAGAAATATTAAAATTTAGTAATAGAGCGGCAAAAAAATAGCCAAATTATTTCTTTTAGCGAACACACTTTTTAACACATTCGACTAAACAGCCCAAAAAAATTTTCTATTACATTTAAGAAACTTCTTTACGAAATCTCACAAAGTAGTTAGTAACAACTATATGTAATGCAAATTTCTATTTAAAGATTATTGTATGAATACATGAACCTTAATGAAAAAATATATACACTCTGAAATCTCAAACTGAGGGTCAAAGTTCTTTTTTTTTGGTGTGTCAGCTAAAAGCAAGCATAAAAATTGAAATATCCATTAAAAGAAGAATAAAGATTAATCCTGATAAATTAACAGAGGCAGCATCACTCACGACAGGGTGTAAGAACGAGTGCAGTTTTCAATGCCAAAAAATATAATCAGTAAGAAGTAACTGGATAAATTATTCTCCCTAAAGCACAACCTCAGCCATAGGAAAGCATTGCGAATAAACCTTCATTTACAAACTTGCACACATGGGTATCATGTATCAGATTTGACAGAAACTTGAATCTGCTGTATAAGCTAAAGAGTATAGTAACACACATATTTAATTTACAGTATATCAACTGTGGAAC
Source organism: Oreohelix idahoensis (assembly GCA_024509875.1). Lineage (NCBI taxonomy): Eukaryota > Metazoa > Mollusca > Gastropoda > Stylommatophora > Oreohelicidae > Oreohelix > Oreohelix idahoensis. The sequence goes on from JAMPIV010003736.1 coordinate 239,364, forward strand.
TGATGCAACATAACTAGCTCCTCGGTTTATGAAAAGAGAAAGATGAACAGGATATAACAATGGAAATGAGCGAACTCCCACAGGACAAGCAAAGGAACATAGTTAAATTGCACAATGAGACGAAACACAACGAGACAAATCTCACCAATATAAAGAAAAAAAAGACACTGAAGGACAATAGGATTTCAATAGAGGACTAGTAATTAGTAACAGTTTACTGTCCTCTCATGCTGTATTGAGTATTGGCAGACAAGGATCAATTAGCATACGATGGTAGTCCTGTTTTATCTTTAACTCCCCAGGCTAAGATAGATGAGTAGGGAGACCAATAAACAGGGACAGTGGGATGAAGGAGCAACTGGAGACAGAAAATGATTAGGAATAAAGAAGACCCTAACGTAAAACCGTATTGAAGATGATGGCCAACAAGACAAAATGGAAGTCATAAGTTTTTTTATTAAAGGGATAATCCTTCATTGGGCAGCTAGGTGGAGGGTAAATGAAGCAGTTCTGACAAGTGGATTTGAATGATGAATTCTATATTATCAACAACTACTAAATTCTCAGTAAACATAATCTCTCCCCCAAAAGTGCTTGAGCAAGTTCAGCAATTGGTGTTGAAGATTGTAAAAAATAAAGAAACCTACTGTTTAGACCACAGACACATTTTATCTATTATTGGGGAACATGTGACACCCTAAATAACCCAAATGGATACCATCTTTTCCCTCGGCTGTCAAAAACATGCAAGCTTTTAAAAAGCAAAGAAAAACCTCCTGTATTAAACCAAGCAAGTCAACGTCAAAAAGATTAATCATTGTGCAGGATTGCATCGGATTCATTTTGTCAAAGTCCACAAACAATGGTGTATACCAATTTTGATCACATTGTCAAACTAAGAGAAGGAACCACATATATTTACTTGGGAGCTAAAATCAGATGAGATATCTCTTAGTAACTAGTTGTAAGTATAATCTGGCATGAGGTAACATGCTTTATGACCTCATCTAGTCAATAAAATCAAGATATTGCTATGGTACAGTCAGCCTTAGATCTATTCTTGTAATTAACAATATATTTTTTAATGACATCACCTGCATTGACAACATAGCGTGACAGTGTGACATACAAATTAAGTGAGAACTAAAAGAGAGAAGATGTCACGTGTCATGGCAACAAAACAGTAAGCATATGATTGGGCAGGAATTGACACAGTTGTAAAAAAAATATTACAAATGGTGGTGAAAAAGTGAGAGTAAGCTTGTGACGAGAACAGGAGGCAAGAACTTACACTAGCAAGTCAATCATCACCCTATGGAAGAGAGGAGAGTATAGTAGTACTACTTGGAGAGCAATTGGGAAACCAGAACATTGGGAAATTGAAATTCTACTGATAAATGTATACACACATGCCTGCAGGGATGGTAAGTAGAATGCCCGGATGAGTAAATTGAGCTAGAAAGGAGTAAAAGTCTTCTCAGTGGTAAAACGAAATCGGATATGGGGATTTCTCAGGTAGGAGTCTCAGGGGCAGGATCGACGCTGGAAAGAGGCACAGAGCTTACAAGCAAATGAAGACGTCGCAGCACGGGAAAATTGCGGCGAGTATAGAGAAGGCGGTCTGACGTTAAGCGCCCATCCTTAGAGTGGCAGGGTCCTAAAAGACTACATATTTACGGGCATAGGAACGAGATAAAATTGTGTTAATGCAGTACTTAGTCCATGAGCTTTGAGAGGAAGATCCAAACAAACAATTGACTAGGGTGACATTGAATATTAGACGACATACAGGATGAGGTCTTTTAAGAAAACAACCCTTCAGTACTGATGAGTGGAAATCAACTGACGCAAGTCAAGCAGGAGCCGTGGCCATGACAAAAATCATCAGAGATAAGCCATTAAGAAGAGTACCCATAAGATGAGGGAGAGCCACACTGAATATTGTGGATAGAGGAGGAGAGATAATAAGACCATTAACATTCGCCAAAAAAAGAAGAAACAAAAAAAAAGAAAAAACACGGGATGGAAAAATCAACATGAACTCAGACTTTGTAGATTATTAGCAATCAAATTTACGAGACTGCATGGTGAACATAGGCCATTATTGATAGGAATAGGGTTCTGTTGTGTATTACTACTACTGTCCCATAATAGACTATACTGTACAGATCATGTGTCTGGTGTTATACAAACATGTAACGTGCGGAATAAAGTATTTCAATCAGCATTCGAATGTAATCCCTTCCAACATTTATTATAGAGCTGAAGCACACAACTTATGGTGAATTTTTTTTTTGGAGTGCAATGAATATCGAATATTTAATACCTCAATAATAATGAAAAACTAGTACTAAAAAATAAAAATAAAAACTTACTGATACAGTATAAATTATTTAATTTGTAAGCAGACAACTAAAGCATCAATTTAGCAATTTTGAGATTCTTCATACATCTTTCATCTCATCTGATAAACGTTCTAAAAATTAAAAATAATTAAATATGAAATGGAATTCTCATAACACTGACAGTATACAACAAAATGTTGAACTTTTTACCCAGCTATCTGATTTAACAGCTGGATTTGATAAAATTGTCCCCTCACATAATAACAAAAAAACAAAAGATTGAATCAACGTATTGAATACCTTCTGCTGAATAGAACTTTCATGGCTGGTTTGTGTAATCAGTGAATTTCTCTTAGTTAAATGTAGACCAAGATACAAATCACAAATAAAACTATCTCCATAGAATTGAATGGCCACTGCTTCTAGGCGAAGAGAGCTAGTGTAGTCCCCCCCCCAGCAAAGAAAATAACTGATTTCTCACAATCCCAGTGAGTGTCTTTGGGAAATCCTTTTCTGTATAGGAAATAGATTTTGGAAATCACCTTTAAAGAAACAACGTAACAAGAGGGTCATAACCAATATAAATAGAATAACAAACCCATCCAAAGCAAAAGCCCATAACTCTAGCAGAGAAACCCCATCCGCCGATTGTACTTAAGCATCCAGATTTATTACCAGACCCATTCATTGTCAACACCAAAAATGCCCCCCCCGTCCCCCATCCATTCCCCCCAAGCATTATTCTATTTGTTAGATTAACAAGCAGATCAAATTCCCAATGCTCTATGAGCCCCCTCGACACCAACTGCCTCCCCCAAGGGTCCTGCAATATCTATCCCCAGCCCAGGTGACTTGTATGATGAAGAAACCCTATTGCCTGTTAAAGTTAGCGTTCCCCCGTGTCCAGTGTATCATCATCTGACCCTCAATTTCACCCTCTACCTCACCTCCCTTCCCCTTTGAATAAAAATTTTTTCAACCCTGTATGTTTCCAGGCAATTTCCCCAAAATAGCGTTTTTTGTTTTGGCCTCCTGATCCAGCAATCATCGTACGCGAATCGAACAGTCCTGCCTTCCTTATAGATCTTTTTCCATCCATCATGTGCCTCCCGGATCCTCACCCACTCCATCCAAATTCAAACCAAAGTGAGGAAAAATCTTACATCACAGTTTTGGGGCACAAACCCCATATATGCAAAACAAAGGGTGAGAAATTCGCCAACATGCTTTGTTTATAATAGTGAAATCACAACATTCCCCTAAAATACTATTTATGAGGGATGGTTATAAAATGCGTTTTTTTCCATGTCAATCCCAACAAAGCCCTGTGTGCTGTGGTGTTCCTTTAATAACTCCATATTGAAAGATCTTCCACACATTACATTCAGTGGACAGAAAATTGAAAGGCAAGACGAGTTGAAATATCTTTGAGTAACATTTGATCACGGGCTATCGTATAAGCATAACTACAAAAATATTTACCTGTGCAGGGTTCAATATTATGTTATTCAGAGCTGTAACAAATTGAGGATATGCACTAGCAAGCAAAGTGGTAAAGCTTCTCACTTCAGAAGGGTAAATCTCTACCATAGCCTGAATGCTCATGTCTGCAAACATTGAAGAACACACCACATATTTAAAAGAATGACTAACAATATTATTACTTAGAAATTGTTGCATTTTTCATTCGACAGCATCAAGTAATCAAAACTTTATTTCCATTATTAAAAAGTGTAGAATGAAACTGTTTGTCTGACACAGATGTAAATTGATTGATAAACATGTGTCACTTGAGAAAATATGCAGATAAATGGCTTTTTCCCATTTAAAGAAAACACTGCTACATAGCTATTTTATTCAAATTACTCTCACAACACTCGTTCACATCCTTAGTGAACTGCCTTTCAAGTGCAAACAATCCATCTATACGAGGAATTATTATTACAATTAATTTCTTTTTAAATTTCAACACATGACTAATATATTTTCTTTTCAATAAACTGTGCTGGGAATGGCTTTAACACATTAACTACTGCAAGCCGCTGTCAGCGGCTCACAAAATAATCACATTTGGACCGCAAGCCGCTCAGATCGCCAATCTAATTTTAGTAATAAAACGAATGAAAAATGTACTGAAACACTCTCTGATCTGGTTCGAGATTTTAAGTTGCCAACGGAAAACAAAATCCCAAAGCATGGTTGTTGTAGAACACTGGAAAACTGATATTTTGTTCATATTTTTCAGCGTTTTGGGTTAGTTACCAAATCGTGTAAAACTGTTTACCGTGGCAACTAGAGATAGGACTACAAAAATGCTTGTACATCTCATCTAACGGCTGAATAGGATAGAAATGTGTTTCAACAATTGACTGATAGATCTAGCAATGAGGACAAGAGTGAAAACGGTGTGCACATTGATTGAAATTGTGATTTTGATAGAGATGGAGTGCAAGCAGTTATAATTGTGAAAATATTGCAAGTCCTCGGCCATCAGAGGGCCATTAAATAGCAACAACCTCTATTAGAGTTACAACTGGTGTTTATTGTAATAGTACATTCATTTATCTTTAAAATGACGTGTACTTCATAAAAATCTGTAAACAATTACGAAAACTACAGCTTACTTTGTGCAAACACCTACAGGATGAAAATGGGAAAAAAATTTAATTCAGCCACAGTGTGTTTTTTCAATTCGGTAGTTAATGTGTTAAAAATTTGCCATTTTTTTCTACTTACTCTGAAATCTCTCAGCTGAATCTGTTAGGATGTCTAAGTATGCATCAAACAATGCCAGATACCATTTAAAATCATGCCATGAACTATCTGACTTTAAAGTATGATGAGCTATGCCCCAGCAAAATCGTAACAGCAAAAATGCCATTTGTGACCATTTAATCTCTACAGTGATTGAATAGTGTTAAAGGTAAGAGAAAGAATGGAATTGCTGTATCACTAGAGATTTTGTATGCATTTCTTTACTAATATTGTGTGTTAGTTGCAAAGCTCCACATAAGAAAGGAGTCTCGACTGTCTTTAGAAAAACATATATGACACGAGATACAGAGTATGGATTGGAAATATCAATAATTTTTGTCGACACTCCCCCCGGCGACAACCATGGGGGAAAAAATAATAATAGAACACTTACGTTCAATGTTAGAGCAACAAAATTTTAAAGCCATAATTATTAAAATGGATGTCTGTGAAAAAAGTTGAGAAGCTTTGAACAAAACTGTTCTCAAAGCATCTTTTACTGCCATCCTTTGTTTTAATTGTGCAAGTTTTAAGGTAGTATTGAGAGCACAGACATTGCACAGGTCCACAGGTTAAAGACGGTGCATGTAGAAGCAAGTAGCACTCCTACCAGTATTTCTGATGAAGCAATATTGCCCAATTTTGCTATTGGTTTTATTCAAGGTAAAGATAATGAACCATTATGTGAGACCTTGCGGAAACAAGCATCTCATTCTTAATCAATTGTACAAGGTATAGTTGAATAGAATAGCAGATTATTTCGCTCATATTGTGATAAGTCCAATTCATAGTTAGGCACAGATCCAATTCCATATTCAAATCATAATTTCATCGTGTTGGTGAAAGTTGCGCTGTGATAATCTTGCTAAAACCATCTAGGAGGAATGCCTTGCAAAATTTGAGTTACCGACTAATAAAAAGTTTCATATATAACCAAAACTGGTTCAGACTTAGTTATTTCGGACTAATACATAATAAGCTAGATGTCTCAAATTGTTATTATAGATACAAATTAAAAAGCCTCTCCTTTATTCATACTACCAGTGTTGATGTCAATAGATGACATCTATGCTCTAGCTGATCTAGTATGTAGCTCAATTCCACTTGGCCATCAGATGACAATCCTTTTGTATCGAATCCATGTATTAGTATGATGGATCCAAAACAGTGTATTTGGAGTTTGCCTGGGCTGGATCGTTCTGTTATACATACACAGCAAGCATGTATTGCGAGTCCTATGCTTCCCCTCTTGCAGTGGTTATGGAACTTTCTGTGGTAGAGCACCAAGGGTCCTACACCGATAATCATAAGGTAATGATGTTTAAGGACACAACCATGATGAATACAATCTCTAGTGCTGCGCACTCCACACCATATTGGGAAAGTCGTTTAACTATAGCTGCATTATCATTAGCTAGGCGTTTTCGTACTCCAAAAGATAAAATCTTGACTTTGTCAATTTTACTACAGAGTCGGTAAAACCTTATAATCATACAGACAGTAGTTGCCAAGCATTTTTAAAATTATCATATGACAAACATACAATCATTTTACGTTCTTACAGTATAAACGAACATACTTTGACTTTCAACAAATGAACATTAAATACGGATCATGAACCAACAAGAAATGTATCCATCTGAGCTGTGCAGATTTGTTTCTAATTACTCAGATTCCACACTCCTGATGACTTATTGTGAGTAAAGTTTATAGCAGTCTGGATCACCCATCACATGGGGTTGCTTGACTTGCATGAAGTAAAATGTGAAATGATAAATTAGCGAATGTGTAAAATGTGAGTATACATATATCGTCCATAAGGTAGTTTTACAAAAATGATTTAATTATGTTCATTTCTACGTATTACTACTGGCTGGGCTTATCCAATAACATTCTTGTATGGCCACCTGAGCCCAGGTTGCAGTGATCACAAATCAGGTTGCTTCAATTCATCAGCTGGCACATGTGTATGACAAGTCTTCTTTATTTGTGATGTCTGTAGATGAGTAATCCTCAGTGCAAAAGATATCACAAGGGCATCCGGTGATGTAGTGCCAATAGGTTTAGTAAGCTGACAATTACAAAGAAAAAAAGACAATTTAAGGAGACTAGTATAACCAGAACATTACAACATAATATGATAATAAATAATAATTGATTCAATAACATCAGTAATTGGTGGTAAACCTAAAACCCTCAGAAAAGTGTTTTCAGCCTTCTTAAATCATTTAAATACAATTGTTTGGGTGGGGGTCAGGACTAAACTCACATGTGACACCCTTAGCGGTTTTTTTTTTTTAACTTTTTTTTACCTGCGCTAGGAGGAGGAAACCCACTCCATCATGGCTGCAATTTTTCAAAACTGACAATTTCCTCCAGATTTATTTAAATTTTCCATTCTGACCAAGCTTATTGAGCTTGGCTTGTGAAAAGTTAATAATCATGGTGCATGAAACTTCCTGTTCATATTTTCCAAAATAGCCCAATGCAATTGTTTCCACATGGCCGAATAAACTATAATTGTTCATTTTCTTTTTCCAGTTTTTGAAACAGTCAGTCTAATACATATAGCCGCTGTGGTTCTTGATTGTCCTTATCAATTGTTTCTGAGGAACATACTACACTGGGCTTGCCAACTAGACCTCAGAAGCACAGCACCTACTTCTACAGCTATGGATACTTTGTTTTGCTGTGCACTTGTTCATGTCTAGGATATATCAATAGTAAAAGCTGCACTGCACTTTGAAAATAATGGATTCTAAATTATTTGACAATTTTCAAAATACTGTATCCAGGATGCAGCATCAGTAATGTTAAATCAGATATTCAATTAAGAAAAGGCAGATACTAAAGAAAATACTCTGACAAAAAAAAGGCTGAATGTGGTACACATTATGGCAATAAAACATGCTATAGAGAAACATGGTACAGTAAGGGTGTGATAAACTTTTAAAGATGATTGTTAAACAAAGATAGAAGGCAGAAAACAACAAATAACAGCTACAGAATTTACTCACAGCAGTCCATGTCATGATGCCATAGGTATTGAAATTCCCATCGACTATGGTCAGCCATGCGTATTTGTTTGTAAACAGTTTGACTAAGCCTTCAGGATAAGACGGGTTAATCACTAGTCAATAAAATACTGAAAATGATACATTACAAATTTTAGACAACATCTCTATCCTAAGTGGGTTTATAGAGATTATCAATACACCAGCCTCTCAAAAAGTGATTAGAATGAATGAATATGTGATTAATATTAGAAATGAAATATTTAGGTACAGATGTCCTAACTCCAAACTTAAGTAAACTACATCTATCTAAAGTCCCTGCGACGTCAATACATACAGTTTTTTTTGAAAATTATTTCATGCTCAAGATTATCAATCATCAACAAGTGACATTATTCTTTTCCCCAGAACGTGTGTCGTCTCCATTACATGCTGCTCTGAACGGCTTATCAGACGATATCCTGGTGCAAGTTGCTAAGCCTGCAATACAAGACCATAGTAGACAAGAGTATCAGAATCTCTCTGTGCATGGTCCCTGTGTTCCCTACCGGAGTGGTCGGTCTAGGCTCGTGCGAACCCCCTTCCCCTATTTTCCCATGGGAGTCCATGCCTTCCAAGTCTACGGTTGTTATGATTTCATGAACTATTATGGTCATTTTTATTTTGTACCTAGATAAACTTTAATTTCTGCTTCCTTATTTGAGCGAGTGGTATTTAGGAGCCAATTTGTATTCCTGTACAGTTTTAAGTGAAGTGTGCATTTTACTTTTCTTTGGATACTGTTCTTCTGTTAGGTTTCTTGTTTTTTCTGTCCTGATGGTTATTCCTCAAGCAATCCTTCTGTAGCATTTTGTCTTTTCGTGAATGAGTTGTAATCTTTTTTGGCAACTTGTTTTATTAATTGAGTTAGTCCAAATGCACTACTCCGCAAAGCCGTAATTGTTTAGCTACTTGGGGGAATTATTACAATTAGTTTGAAATACAAATATTGATTTTATGTATTTATGTGAATAAAAGCAACGTGAAGTGTCACCTTAATGGGCCTCTGCAGGAACCACACGAAAAAATGGCGCGAAGAATGAGTGATGTTCTTGACAAAGTAGAGTGTTAATGGCAATGGTATTACTAAACAAATATAAGTGAAGAAAATTTTAAAAACTTGGTAAATATTGTTAACTTTTTTCAAGAAAGTAAATCTATAAAGATCTGATATCAAGTGTGTCTTACAATTGACCACAATGTATAGATGTTTATTTAAAGCAGAATTTAGGACACCATAAACTTGCCTAAGCCGTTACCTAGTGAATTATTAACATACATGTATGTATGCATACACCATGTTTGGATCCTTCCCTGAGCCTCAAGCACACAGGATCATTACGGTGTGCTATTAAATCCACATTGAATACTATGCGAATCCATCTGTGAGCTGCTTGGCTCACCAGGTATCTGTTGGTTAAGCCTATTAAACAGGGGCGTAGTTATTGGAGTGATCAAAATATTACATTGAATTATAATGTGTATCAAATATATTTAGTTTCCTGTACAATGTTACTCAGATAAACTGATTTGTTGATCCGACCTAGACGCATACACTTCTTTTGTCAACTCTTCAAAAAATACATCTAAACCTATTTTGAAATGTCTAATGGTTAGTATCACATGTCAATTATGGTTCAGATATACTAATTTACCGACGATGAAACTAGATACCTTAGATTAATCATAATTTAACATAAGAGCAGTAATTCTCGTTAGGGTTAAAATTAATTGAGCTAGCCATTTTATTATTCTATTATTTTCATAATGTCTTTCTTCTGAGATTAATAGTCAAACAGTCGTATTCAATAACACTATTTACAATCCTGTTAATGTTACAGTACACTAGAGGAGTGTTCCATCATGATTCAAAATTGCGGCCATTATGTGTGGTTGTCAAACTTTGATGTTTAATGCTCATCCATGGCTCTGAAAGGTTGTGAGGTTCCAGAATTGGCTTGAGTCATAAAGGGTAATATTGTGAGAATCAATAGGACTGAATATTACTGGGAACCACTGTGAATTGCCATTAATCCTATTAAACCTATTATTGACCATGTAAGATATTTAACAAGGTTCTGTATGAGTATAAAAAGAGATTGTTTTGATGCTAGATTGAGATTATACTGTATGATGTTGAAACTCAAGTGGAAAGTAACACATGGATAATAGTTCGAAGGTTTTTGCCATATAGCAGACAACATATACACTGTGAGAAGTTGGGCTTGAATGTTCCAAAAACAAAACAAATGGATGTGTGGTTATGATGAGATTCTGAATGAAGCTAGGCTGACAGTTTTCTTTACACTTGCATGGAACAATTGTGGAAAGGTGACAGCAAATATACAGGCATGCTATTATGGAGCAAAGTGAAGTGGAGATTTGTAATGCACATAGAAAAGGGTACAAAACCCTGCAAAAAACACTAATGAATATAAAGATGCAAGAAATACTACTAAACAATAGATAAATGTCTATTATTATAAATACACAGTAATGACACACAAGTGATTTATTGTCAGGACAATAAGCTTAAAATTAGGCACCCTTCCTGATCTTTATCAATGTGCATAGTAGTAGTGATACTTATTTTGATCATGGCTCTTTACTTCCTTTTCCACATCTCCTCTGATGCCATTTACGGTTTACTTACATTTTTTAAGATGATTCCTTGAAAATATTTACAACCTTTATTCAGATTATTATTTGTTTGTTTCCTCTGTCTTCGTCTGCAGATATTTCTTACCAAAACAATATGCTTAAGCTTACATTTCTGCAAACACATGGCTCTTAGTGATACATAACATCTGAAGTTAAAGGGAACTCCTACCCATTAGGTAAAAAAATCCACATTTTTAGCAAATCTCTGACATGTTCCCATTCCAGCTTGATTGAAATCAGGAGAATTCCATAGGGTGATTGCTGAGAAACACCATTAGGATCCCAGGAGGTAATCTACTGTTTGTGTAGCTGTCAATGGCAGCTCTATCATTTGATTCAAAATTGGTTGTTGTTATACAGGGTCAGTTGAATTATGAGACTACCTGAACATTAGCGAAAGTTAGTACACCATCATAGAGGATTTCTATTTCTTTGACTGTGTGGCATTTAATGCTGTACAATAAAAATAAATTTATGAAACAGGTCTCAAACAAAAAGTCTAATGTCCAGTTTTAACAATGATAATAAAAAAATGCATCCATTAACAAAAACAATTATGTCAAGAATACTCATTAACGCCATTGAAAACCAGAAAATGTCCCTTAACAATGACGAATAGAAAAAATTGCTACATTAATAATAAAAAAAGAGAATGCTCATTAGTCAATCTATAATGAAGCAGAGTGCTCAATTGATGAATTGATATATGAAATGAACACTTATTAACATATGAAAAGTATAAATAGAAAATTATTTGTAACTATGGCTTTAAGGCTATGTGTTATTAAAACTTGTTCATTCTTATATTCACACGTATTAAAAACATAGATTTTAATAACAATCAAAAGAAAAACCTGACAAATGTACAGCCAACAATTTTAACAGCAGAGCAGAACAGGAAAACCTGATAGTTTATTTCATATTATTAGGATATATAGTGTCTCAGTGTCTAAAATATATTCAAGTGTGAACGTGGCATCCTATCTCCTGTCCAAATGCTGAAAATAGAGTTATTAAAATTCCCAAATTGTGCGTGTATGTATGTCTATTTATTACTCTAAATGGTGGTCTCATTATACTTGTCATGGTGGGAAACAATAACAGCAAACAAGATGAACCAACCAACAACAAAATGCTTAAGGTGTGTTTAGTTTTGTTAATTAACTGATTTTCATTTGTCATAAGTATTATGTTTTATAAGAACACAACTAGACCTTCGCTTTCCCTGCCATATCACCACTAATCACTGTATATATTAATTTTTGTTCTTGTTTAATACTGTTTGACTATATTATCTGGTTCACCAGGTCTGTTTATTCTTAAGTCATGTTCTATAGTTATGGATGAATTTAAGACCTGCAAATAATCTAATACTGAGATTCTCTGTTGGTCATACCTCTTACATTTTAATAAGAAATGCTCTATTTTATTGTCTTGAAGATGTTCTGCACATTAAGGTTCTATTCTGAAATAGGCTGTTCTCAGCTGTACTATGAGAAGTTTCTGGTTTCTAAGAATTTTCAGTTTCCTAGATATCTGACATTTTCTTGTTGAAGTCTTGAAGAGTTTATTTATATGTCTTTATTTCAGATTTTTATCTCACTCCACAGTCCATTCATCTGTTATATTATTCTGTTCATAGACCTATTAAACCTGAAAATCTTCGATACCTGGTATATAGGTCAGTAGTAGACCTATTAAACCTGAACATCTTCGATACCTGGTGTATAGGTCAGTAGTAGCTAGAAATATCTCTTCTGCTTTATCAGTCCACTGCAATTTCATAAGTTATTAGTGCTCAAAATGTTCAAAGTGAGTACGTTAAAACTGTTCATTTCTGGGGAGGGTTGTTAGAGGAGATTTCTAGTGCTTCTAGATTGCCATCATCTCTGCATTGAAAATGTAGATGCCAGTGTCACAATATAAAAAAAATGAAATGTCACTTACTAATTCTCTGATGCCTGATAGCTCCAAGCGATCTATGATGATATAAAGCCCATTCAAGACATCTTCAGTGCATAAAGTATTATAAATGTCCTTGTATATATCAGCAGAAACTTTGATTTGAACCTCTGTCACAGCTTTCTGACATATGGACACATAAGTGCTTGTATTTTGCATAATGTCCTGATTGAGCAAATAAAATAAAAAATGAAAAAGGATTAGACTTCTGAGAGCGTATTTAAAAAAGGTTACACAAATGAAACATACATATAAACTTAGAGGACATTTTATATCATGTCAGGGAAGGGAGTGTTGAGTAGCAATATGTGCATTCAGAAATAAGGCAAGTTCATAATGAAGAAACTTTATCATGGACTGGCTGCAAATCACAAGACCCTTAGACCTTAAAAACAGGAGCAATAACACTGACTAACAAAAAAAAAACTTTTTTTTTCTTTCTCTAACATTTCTATGTTTTTCTGGTCAATTTTAATGCGCTGTTTTTTAAATCTGCAAACCGTTTTTCTCTATCAGGTCGGGATCTCTAGAAATACGCAATTGAAGTTTTTTAACAACGCATACAGTATTACAACATCATTCGTACAAGAAGTATAACAGTTATGTAGGCTTGAATTTCTTTGCAGTCGACTTTCGTCGGTGAATGGCATGTGGTACATCGCGATGAAGCATCCAACAATAATCGGCAAGCATGGTCACACTCCACCGTCCTTGATAATGTGACTCCATTACGGCGATATCTTGATGGAATCGTTCTCCATGTTCATCGCTGACTTCGCCAAGGTTGTCAGGGAAAAAGTCAAGATGCGAATCGAGCAAATGGATTTTGAGGGACATGTTACAGCCCATAATTCTGTATGCATCTATGCACTGCTTAACAATATGCAACATAGTCGACAGATTTGTGATTTCCCAGAAAGTTATCGACGATCGATTTGAATGTCATCCATGCGCGAAGTTCACTACCATGTAACAAGTTCTCGAATTGTTTGTCTGCAATAACTTTCCTAATCTGAGGTCCTACAAAGATACCTTCCTTTATCTTTGCATCGCTAACTTGCGGAAACTTTTCTCGAAGATAAGTGAAAGCTTTGCTTGTTTTATCTAACGCTTTTACAAAATTCTTCATGAGCCCCAACTTTATATGTAACAGTGGTAAAATGAAGCTGTCTTTGTTAACTAATGGCGAGTAGGCGACTGGAATTGATGAAAAAAAATTTCTGTGATGCAATAACACGGCTTTTAGACTAGTCTTGGAAGAATCGATGAAAAATCGCCATTCGTTGACTATGTGCTCATGACCGTTTACATCTTTGCAATAGCAAATGTCATCATCCATCTCAAAGTATTGAACAAGTTCTCTGTGTCTATGACGAAATTTAGATATCGGAGTATTGGGCGCTAAAAGATTCCATTCTTTGAGTCGCGAACCGAGTAATTTCGCTTGTCCTTTGGTAAGAGCGAGATCACGTATTAGATCTGAAAGTTCTGAATGGTTAATTAAGTAAACACCATCATTCACCGGTATGTAATCTGAGTCAGAATTAGTTTCTAAAGCAGGTAAACTATCACTTTCTGATGGTTCATTCACGTCCAACGGATATTGTTCTGGTGGTACTTGGATCGGACACGTGATTGGATCATGAGGCACTGGTTTCGAAACCGATTCAATATTTGGATAAACCACAGACTTTCTAGTTTTAAAAGTGAAACCATGGATATTTGTCAAGCAGAAGTAACAATCAGTAGTGTGATTTGTATGTTCACGCCATATTACTGGCACTCCAAAAGGCATCGACTTATGCTTCGGCGATTTTCGTAACCAACCTGCCAATGTATCTAACAAACTGCATTTGGCTTCCAAGATTTATTTGCATCATCAACTTTCAAATCGAAATAAAGTTCATATGCTTTCTTTAGTAATGGTGTAAAGTTTTTCTGGTCAACACGATCGGTAAAATATCCGCACACGTAACAGAACAGATCAGCCGAATTTCTACAACTTCTAGAAGCCATATTTTGCTCAGAATTATTTCAAAATACAGTAACTACTGTATTTGAAAAATCGCGTAACATATGTCATGCATCTTTTAGCAGTATAAAAAGTAGAATTATGTTGCTTTTTATTAATTTTTAATAAGTTATATAGTAAAAATGAAACGGAGCAAATAACGGTTTCCCAAAAATATATTTATTCACAAATATCTTAAGAACCCGACGTGATAGAGATAAACGGATTTCAGATTTGAAATCAGCGCAAGAAACTGACCTAAGAACACTTATTCTTATATAAGAAAGAAAATGTTGTTTGTCAGTGTAATCAACAACATTGAAGAATAATCTCAAAAAAAAACTAAAATGTCTTTTTCAACTCAAGTTGGGAATACTATAATCAGTATAGATTAAATATTATAATAATTTTCAGACTCACAGTCAAGACTTTCGTGCTTGTAAAAGCCTCTAGTAAAGCTCTGGTGACAACAGGTCCATACTGGAAGAGGCGGTTTAGTTCTTTCTTCAGAGTAATATTATTATCACTCATAATCCTCAGGGCATGCTTCAACTCTATAAATCATATTATGGTACAAGAAAATGTGAATCAAAGGTTACTAAAATAAACCCAATTGTTACCATACTATATATAATGTAAGTAAAATACAAGTGTGGATCCAAATGCCTAATACCAAATGTCATTTTTTTTGCTCCAAAACCCCCCTTTTACTGTTACCAATTAGTCCAGCTCATCAGCCATTGTCTCGTCCATTATCATTACAGATGAGTTTGATTCATCCTTAGTTGCCAAGGACTTGTTTCATTCTTTAAATTCCTTTCCACACTTATCATCATCATTTCCATTTTCAATCCTTAACAGAGTATGCAGCCATAACTGCAAAACTGGTCCCCTTGAGGAAGCCTGCCCAAATCAGTCATATGCTTTTGTAGTTTCTGTACCAATTTGTTTTATATGATAAGGCTGCTAGCCTGATGCATGACTTCCTGTTAGTCACCTTTTACAACATGCTGGAGGGGGGCAGTAGACATATTATTTCTTTGTCTCTCACAGATCCCTGAAGAACTAAATGCAGTAAACAGACCCATTGTGTAGGTCAAATATGTAGGAAGGTTTGTGTCTGTTGAGTCTGACCTGAATTTTAATGTAATTACAGGGCAATGAATTCAAAGAAAAAGATGTGACAGTAAAGGGCTTAAGGTCTGGGTGAGCAACAGCATTCTGAGTCAAGCAACAGTTGGGGTGAATTTAATGATTCATTCGCCACATCAAAATTAAGAGAAAAAAAAGGTTCCTCGATAAAAGAATTAAAGGGGGAAATTCTGAAACTCGTTTAAATAATTTTATTCAATCCTTATTCCTGCTTATAGAGTCAAACACAAATCAATGATGAACTCACATTTAAAGAACAAGGATGAAACTGCAGACATGCATCATCCAACAGGCAAGAATTGTGATACGTACTGTACTGTATCTTGTCGTAATTTCACGTATTACAGGCTATGGAAGAATCCCTCGGAGTTTTCAGCAGGCTAAACATTTTAGTTTATACATTTTGAGAGTAAAAAAGTTTTTTTTTTTTTTTAAAGGAATTTACATTTAGTATCATGCCAGGTTTAATGATCCAGTTTGCCACCCTTTTGTTGCCAGTTCACCTAATGTGTTGATTGGTAAATGTATTCCCCATCCCTAGCCTGCACCAAAGCATTTCATGCAGTCCTGTAGTCGTGGTTTCTGTGGCAATTTTCTTTTAATGATGAGGTTGCTAGCAACAGGTACATCCATACCTCAGTCACCTATTACAACATGTGGTAGCAGTGACCTTTTTCTTTCTCTGTCTTATCAAAGACAACCAGGAAACACACAGGAAAAAATTAGGATTCAGTCCCCTGGACATCAGTAATAAGCAAAATTCACTCTTGCATGCAGCTGCCTTTGCCACATTGCATCAACATATAAGATCTCAAACAAACAAAAAAATTAAGAAAAAAGATAAATTTCAGTTCACCAAAATTTCAGCTTACTAAAGAAAAATAATTGACACTGATAATATTATGCTAGCAACTTCGATATCAACAGTACACTGACTGTTTTTTTTTCCACACATTTAGAGGCTGAAAATAACACATCTTATAAATAAATATATAATATAATATGTAATAAATATGATAAATAAATGCTTTTTTATTTGGCCTAAAACTGAATAAATATTACAGATAACTTCTACTAATTTATTTTAAAGATCTCACCTTTGGATTTCTGTGCAAATATAGTGACCATATCCATGCCATGCTCAGCTATTCTAGTCAGTTTCTTGATAACAGGCCAGCCTGGGAGCTGTTCCAGCATTTCTTGCACAGTGTCCAGAATGTGCAAAATAGTTCTGTTAAAATAGAATGTACTATTATTGTTTTATTAAAAGAGCATTACATTAAACAACATGGTGCCAGTTTAGCAAAACAAAATCCAAATTTGATACTAATAACAGATGTACATTACCGAAAATCTGCTATAAATTTCAACATGAATATACTCAGGCCAGCCACTCAATAAAACTCAAGAAATGTATTTCTAACAATGAATAGTTGTCCTCTGAGCAAACTCAGCATAAAAATACATAGAAACCAAGCTCTCATACCTGCACTCTTATGTTACAGTTTATGTAGTTTAGTAATTTAATCATTTAGACCAGAAAACAAACAGTCCAATTATATGGCTGAGGTAGGGGTTTGTACTGAATTTAAAAAACAGATTCCTACTCTTTATTCAGTGTCTTTGTTGTTCTGATCTCATTGTAAATATCAAGCCAATCAATCCTGACGAAAAATTCAAAAACAGCAATGACTTCTTGAGTTCCCTCCTCTCGTGAAAGCACCTTGATATTCTTCAGGAGATCCTGCATAGGCTGGACAAACTCCTGAAATGTTGACAGGCATAAAATGTACATAAGTGGAGCTATGTACAAGAATATTTATAAAATTCACATGCATTTTTGTCTTAATTTCACAGAAAATGACACATGTGTGAATTTATGTCATTATAAAATAATTCTGTGAAACACACCAGTGATGCTACAAAAACAATAACTGAACAGACAGTAAACTGGACAACAGAGAAAAAAAACCACAGTACAACTACTTGCCTCGGCTGTTCCATTCCACTCATCCTCTCCTAGTTTTAAGAAGTTCATGTTAATTTTGATACCATCATTTATGACTGTCCAAGCAGTGGAATTCTGTACATTCAGACTAATCATCAGAGGTTCCAGGCTGAACACTACATCCGTAATTCTACAGATATGACAATCATATTGCAATCATGACCCACTAGCACTGTAACCAAAAGCATTTACAACTAAGTGAGATCATAGTGCACAAGATCTATTATTTCTATATTGTCTATCTGTTTCCTTTATTTTTATATGCTAATACTCTACTCATCAAGATTCTGATCCTTGCCTTTCTTTTTTTAACACTCCTCCATCTTCACTTTTTTCACCTTTATGGTCATTTCTAGATATATTCATATTTCCATACCTACACATTAACAGGTGACTCTCGTGAACTATTTCTGAAAACCTCAGCACAAATTAAAAACCTGTACACAGGTACTGTAGATAAATAGACTAAAGTGTACAGATATAATCACAAGCGCAGTGCACTGTTGCTTGACAAATACTTTCAATAATAAACTCGTGTAATAAATAAGCCTTTACTTTTATTTTTGGTGGTAATTTAACTAAGTTTGGCATTCATAATAAAATCATAATTCTATTTCTTCCTGTTCTGGTTTGGCCTATTTTGGTGAAGTATGTCACATTGAACCTGCTGTGTGTTAAAAATACAGAGCTGTTTTTGCCAAACAAAAATAAAAGACCTTTTGGTATCATGTTGTGGTAAAGTGTATAATGAAATAGAATTGTGCATATGTAAAGTGTCAGTTACAAAGGCAACAATTAGAATTGTCAATTATGAATATGAAATCATAAGTATGAAAATGTTGAAGTAAGTGAATGCATGAAATTGGAATTCTGCATACGTACACATTCAAAACTGAGCTAAAATGTGAGAACCCTTTTATCCAGGCTGGTATTCTTTTAATGATGTCTGCAATATTAGGAATGCTAGCAAAGTCTCCAAGATATTGGAGAATAGATTCTGCAGACATAACTAGTTCAAACATTTCTGCTACACTGTCAAAGACAAAGCTCAAGGTACTTGGGATGCCAAATCTTTCTTTCACTTTCTCAAACAGTTCCAGCTGTGAAAGAATAACAGAAATAGTGAAGTGAGTGACAGATGCAGTACGAGAAACTGCGTGCATGCAATCATATATGGTTGGCAAGAGGGACACATTCATTTATTCACTACTCCTCTGCAGCATAGACCATCGAAAAATGCCAACTCACCTGACCTCTGACCTGTGTCAGTTACTCATAGTCTTCATAATGCCTTCACCATCATCATCATTCTTCAGCTCCCTGAGAAGCATAGGCCTAAAACAAACTTATGCCAAGTCCTCTTGGCCCATGCCATCAATTCAAGGTCTTTCCATTTCATGCTCATCCCTTTCATTTCTGTCTATTTCTTCTTTCCATGTGTTAGTTCGGTCTCCCTCCATTTCTCTTTCCATGTGAATTCTGAAACAATCATTGCCTTTGAATGCTATCACCATGTTTCAGCACTATGTGTCCGATACACTGCCAGCATCTTCTTCTGATCTCTTACTGTTGTTGGAATTTTTTTTTGAGGTTTAAAGTTTCTAAAGGATGGGGTAGCCAGCCCCATGTCCAACCCTCCTTAGCTGATTTTATGCCATGCAAGGTAGATTACAGTGTAGCTAATCTCTGTTCCTATTTTGGGCCCCCATAACACAAGAGTAACCCTTCATGACTCTCCCCAGTTACCTTCTCCATGTGATTCTAGGTCTCCCTCTGACCCCAGTTTGTTCAAGAGCAAGGACTGGCTTGTAATGATTTTAAGTTGTCCTCAATGTGTGTCCTTTCCAATGCCAGTGCCTTCTCCTCATCTCTTCTTCTGCTGGTATTTGTCTGGTTCTGTCCACTGACACCAAACTGATGATCTTGTCATAACATTTCAATTTTTTCTATTCTGCGGACGCACTCTTGTATGACAGTCAGTAGGTTTCTGGTTGTTGCTTTTGTTGTTCTCCATGTTTCACAGCCAGGCCACAGAACAGCCTTGATGTCTCAATTGAAGTTTCTAATTTTTGGGTTGCTTGATTTTTTGTTTATTTCCATATTTTTTCCAGCTCAATGAAAGCTCCTCTTGCCTTTTGTATTTTTATATCACTGTTTGTTCATTCAATAGATACATGAGCTCACATCTTAAAGGGATGTATCTCTAAGTGCAGGCTAGCTATCATTCTCAGAATATTTGTTTGTTCTCTATGTATTTTCAGACTCAACTGCTGTGACTTGCCATCAAGTATTAACATTTTATCTTGAATCTGTTTTTGGTTATGGGACAGAATAACCATGTCATCTGCAAAATCTAGATCATCAAGTTGTTCTGTTAGAGTTCACTGAATTCCATTTCTATAGGTTAATGTTTTCATAATCCGGTCTGCATTTAGTAAGAAGTGGAACAGTGATATGCATCCCTGCCACACTCCAATTCTCACTTTGAAGAGGTCTGTAAGTTGTCCTTTAAGATGACAAATAATTCTAAATTTTTGTATATTCTCCTCATTAGGTTAATCAACATAAGAGGAGCTTCATAACAGCTCATACGTTTCCTGGGTGACTTGTTGTCTAAACTGTTGAATGCCTTTTTGCAATCCTCAAATTCGATGTAAAGAGGTAAGTTCAGTTTCAAGTTCTATTCTATGTTTATGCACTGTGTGATTATCTGGTCTGTACAGGAACTGTTCTGTTAAAATTTGCTCGTTTTTCTTCCAGCTGTATGTCTACAGAATCTAGTAATCTCTCAGGAATAATCTTGTTCAATATTTGTCCTTGCACTGATAATAGCATTATTGCTCTATAAATTATGCATTCAAAAACAAACAAAAAATATGACGCAAATGTGGATGTTCAATGTGGAACATTTCTTTCTCTGAGCTTCATAAGCTAGGACATTCAGAGAGGGGAATATCTGACTTTTAGAACTGTATTAAATTAGTACAAGTTACAAAAAAATGACAGCTCAAACTTCATGATTATGACTATTGATTATTAACTGAAGTTAATAAGTGGTTACAAGTTGTCTTACAGCATGTATGAAAGCTGTTATATTCAGCTGCTTGATCATGCAGTCAACCAAATTTGATATGTCTGAATCATTCACACTACACAGGGCTGCAGAGATCCTCACATCAGCCCCTGAAGGAAACTTGAGGTAAGACAACAACTTGTTTGGGTCACAAACTATTGCTCGTAAGTCAGGTGCACCCGTCAGATTCAGCAGCTATTCTCATGAAAGAAATTAACATCTTTGTTTCATAATGGAAAAGACTAATCATCAATGTTTAATCTGTTAAGAAATGATGACATCTTGTCATTACTTATGATAATACATAACTATGAGAATGTTCAGCATGTGATGTACTTATTCTGCTGCTCAGGCAGGCATATATCTCTAAAAAGTCAAAGAACCAGCTGATTAATAGTCTACACATATCAACTCTTTATTATTAATGTTAAGCAAGGTCAATGAGATGTGTGAGAGAAACTGCAGATGTCACCAATACAAACAGGAGTCAGAATAAAAGTAGGAGTTTGGTGAGAACTCACAGAGATAAGTAACATGATCTCGACTCCTTGTCAGAATGGAGCCAAACCAGCTACTAGTGCAAGCCATTAACACAGGGTTTCTCAACCAGGGTTCTACAAGGGGTTGCTAGGGGTTCTATGAGAGACTGATTGAAAAAATGTAAACGATTTTTTTTTTTTTTGCAAGCTGTCTGATGCTAGGGCTCATAGTGATGGGCTGTGACATAGTAGTCTTGTATGGCAGTGCGCAATAGGACTGTGTTAACTCTTGCACAAGCTATATTTCTTAAGCATCTTGTAGAGGAGAAATTTGTGACAAGACTTTCAGGCCTACTTGGATAAGGTACAAAAAAAATAAATAAATAAACAAATCAAGTAGGAAATTTAACAAAAATGAAAGGAAAACTTGAAGTTTCTTCTACCTACACTACTGACTTGCATTAGAGCTGATATCCTTAGTGAGGAGGGGGAACTACACAAAAAGCATTGGCTAATAAGTTGGCCAAAATAAAAAGATCCTCTGAAAAATAATTATTCTCTACTTAAAAGAGCACTGACAATTTTTATTGGATTATTATATTTACACCTTTACTTATCAGGCTTAGGCACCATTCGCTGTAGATATTAATTTTATGCAGGGGTTCCATGAGATTTGAAAATTATTTCAAGAGTTTCTCCACAATAAAAAGGCTGAGAAAGGCTGCTTTAACAGTAACAATTCTGGCTACAGGGCAAAGTTGTTCACTCAAGTGGAATGTAGACAGTGTTATAAAAATCTTGAATGAACAATGCCATTAAGGCATGCTGCTGGCCAAAATCAACATAATTTGCTTAAGAACAAAAATACTTTTCACCACTATGCTTTAACAGCATTCCTGGAACAAAAGTAAGTTAAAAAAAATAAGTTATACCACGATATATTTGGAACAATAATGGAAAAAATTAAAAAGTAATATGAACACAAAATACTTATTTACTAAAACATTAATTCAATTAATTACCTGTGCCACATTCAACTTTGAATTCATTAAAGCATCAGCCACAATCTGTGGAAGCTTGTAGTCATGTACAAGAATGGCTTTCAACTGATCTGGATCTCGAAAGTAGCTGCTTATGTTTATGACACGCTCTGTTTTTTTTTTTTAACAAAAGTAATAAAATGAAGCAATCACTAATAAAGAGCATATTTCTGATAAGTAAACATGTCAGGGCAGAAAAGAAGAGGACACAGTCGGAAGACATGGAAAATGAGAAAATAGAATCAGAATGTGAAAATACTGTTATCTATTATCTTTGTTGTCTATTATCTCTGTCTATGAACAATAAAACACTTGCAATAGTTGAAGTTATGGCATTTCTTACATTATTTATAACACTCATAACAGGTCTCTTACTGTTCATTAAAATATTTACTGCATGAAATAATTTTAATCAAGTGAAATAATTTGCAACAACCATATTCAACTGAATGCAGAATCAAACACATACCTTGGCAACAATACAAACAAAGTGGAAGAAACAAACAATAATATCAAAATAAGAATACAAAAGGCCTGAGGAGCTTTCAATGCACGGGTACATATACGGAAATTAAATGAAATCAAGTCTAAAAACCTTAAACTAAAACTCAAATATCAAAACAATTCTGTATGGTTCTGAAATGTGGAGAACAACAAAAACGTCAACCAGAAATTTACAGATTTTCTTAAAGGAATGCTTGTTCAGAATATAAGATTGATATGATATGACAAGATCACAAAAGTGGAACTGATAGAAAGTACCAGATGAATATTACTTGAACAAGAGGTGAGAAAGTAATGCTAAAGCTGGATAGGACACACTGAGGAAAACAGTTCATAGTATTACAAGACAGTCCTTGCTCTTGAACCCCCAGAGTAAGAAAAATAGAGGGGAAAAATATATATATAGAAGAGAACTGGAGACAGACATGAAATGGATAAAGAAGATGTGGAAAGATGAACAGATGGAACAGGACAAGAGAAGGTTTGGAGGGTATTTGTTGATGACCTATGTTCCATGGGAGAGATGAAAGATGATGATGATATACAAATTATATATAAGTGATTTTGAAGTGAGGCAGTAGTTGTCAATAGCAACTCTCAATAAAAGTAATGCAGAAAAAAACAAAGATTGCCGAGAAAACCTGATTAACTTGATAAGATGTAGCTACAGAATAAATCTCAGGAAATTGGCTAACATGACGAAAACTAAAGATAATGAGAATTCTGAATGTACTAATAAGTGTCTTATGAAACAAAGGCATTAATGTTTCTTAGCACTGCTGCTTGTCTCTCTTGCATTGGGTAAAAAACTATACATATTTGGTGGTTATGAGAATAATAATTTTTGATTCATAACTGTACAAAGGACAAAACGGAGGCAGTTTTCTGCTGCTTTCCATCGATTTGTGTACAGGTGCCTTCCACAGCCTTTGACAAACATCTAGCCCACAAGGCAATGGGAAGGGGAGAGGGTAAACACTATCATCTTGCTGGTTATCACATCAAAAAGCTCATCATGAATGATCCCTTATGGACCATATCAAATAAGAACTAGGGTGTCGTAAACTTTTTTTATAGGTAAGAAGATAGTTATGGTCCCGTCTGAGCAGAGGTGATGGTAAATATGTGAGAAAAAAGGTGGAAGAAATAGATTTCATGAGTGAATAGTTAAGGAGAAAAGTTGTCTCTGGACTGAATAGTTTCTCTAGTCCAGCCTATCTATACGACTATATTTTAGAGTAAGACACCCTTTCAACCCCTTATCTCTAGAAAGATAAGTTTAACTAAACACACCTACACACAATTATGTGACAACAAGACACACAAAACGTGAAAACTATGCTTAATTGGGTATGGGTCTGACCAACACACAAATTTAAGTTCTTTTTGTTGTTTATTATCATCAAACTTTTTACAACATCAAACATATAGAAAAATAAATAAAATAGACTATGAAGAACAATTTCCCCACTACATTACTACTCAGTAAAGTACTCAGTTTAGCAAAATTAAAAAAAGAAGTTAGTACAATGATTATAACAAAGGAAAATATTCACTCTCTCTATCTCTCTCTCTGTCATCTGTGGCCACAAACACTCTCGCTTACCCACTCGTGGTGTTGGTATCCCTTGAAAAATTACAATAGTTCCTGAACCTTTACTGTCAGGTGGGTTGCCCAATGTCGCAGAGTGAAGATAATTTGCCTATTTGAAATTTTCTGTCCATCCTGTATATTGCTTTATTTTCTGTCTATCCTAAGTTTCTGGAAAAAAATGTTTCTCATGCACTAACTCTGGTGAAGCTTCGGTCAACCAGCATATTTATGGCCTGTCTTCTTCCTCATTGTTAACACGTTTGAGCTCGGAACCAGCACGTACAATCGTGCCATTCAATATGCAAACTAATTTGCGGCTTTTAAAATGTAGCGGGTAAATCGAAAATAATTCTTTCTTTCTTTAAGAAACTAGTTTTAGACTTCACTTGGTGATAAGCATACTGAAAGAGAAAGACGCACTTCTTAGTCTTGTAAAGTAAAACTGTGCATAGGGAGACTTGCGTTAAACAAACAAAGTGCCCTCTAGTTAATTTACAGACTATAAATTCCGGAGCGGATTTATGCAGTGCAAGTCTGGTCTCTTATTGCTGAAAAGAGGTTACCTAGCCCTTCCAGTGGCCATATAGTCCTCGTCCACCAGTCACAATAATTCCCTTCAATTATTTCAATTACTGCAATTATTGCAATGATTCTCAACACCAGACTTTACCCTTAACAACAATCACCCGTACCATACTCCACCCATTATAACCCTCCATCCCACCTTTGGAAGCAAATTCGTTATCTGTGGATAGCTCATATATGTGGATACGTTATACCAATCTTAGATTTATAAAATCGTGTTCAGATTCTGTGCCCTTTGTGCATACCTTATTCGAACAGTGAAGTTAATTTCAAAGTATTGGATTACGTGATATTTTTTCCAAGAGAACACCAGGATATAAGTTGTTTCCAACATTCACACCAAAGGAACACACAATCATTTTCACACAAACAGTATTTCACATATGTTCTAGCAAAAGCCTATCAGGCTTGCCGGGAACTGTACTAACACAATTCATTCATAATCCTTGTTTTTACTAATTGTGTAATAATTTGTTTCTTCTTTAAAATCATCAAATTGTTGTGAGTTTGTTTTCTCGTGATAATCTTTATTAATTTTTGCTGTAAACTCTTTATTGATTTATTTACATATCTAAATTGAAATAAATTGAGTTAACCTCGATAGGAGTGTTCGTTCAGTTCAGACTACCAAATCCTCAATCTAACTTTACTTCTTTACCCTACTATTTGTGAGTGACACAGTGTGTGCAAAAGAGTAATATTGTCGCCAGAGAAAACAAGAAGAGCTGTGTGTGTGGTTTTCTTAGTGAAGAACTCACTGACTCAGCCTGTGCCTTCTGCCTATCTCTCTTGCGCACCACTATCATACGTCCGTGTGCACTATTGTCCATCACGCCTATACATCTGTCAAGCTTTACCTACTATTAATTATATTTTCACGCGACACCCAAATATGGCCCCAGTCCAGCATATATATCGAATAATAATTACAAGGTGGACGCCAAATTTGGTGGTTTAATTTTTCCTGGATGAATCATGTGTCACTGCAAATAGTTACTGAAGCAAGATGTGCTCTGAAGTTCACAGTTGCAAAAGGAGAAAAGTAATTCCTGTATTGCTAAGCATCTGGTTGCTAAGACAAATGTTACAATATGTAAAACTGATGATGATGGTAAATCCTATCAGCTGGCTCTTATGGTGAGTGCCGATTTTGAAACAGCATAGTTTTCTGGATCACTCCGTTGCTACGGCTGTCAAACGTCAGGAATATATGTTCTTTCGTATGCCCAGTGGGCTGGAAAAATTGGATAAATAATTCTGGGTAATGTACAGTCCAGTTACGATTTAACCTTAATGTTTATTGGTCTCTTGGGCCCAACCGGTTTACGAAGGAACTTGGGACTTGTAGCCACGAAGAAGACACCATTAATCCTTCACTGAATGAAGAAAGAGGGCCGAACTAGTCCAAAAAAATCGAAGACCCAAAATAATAATAATGGTACTGGTAAGTAAGACCGCTGGTTTTGATCAGGTGCTATATTAGGAAGAAAAGAACATTTATGAAAAACTGCTACTATCCTATCCACCCGTAAGTTTTCCGCTATGGCATGTCAGGAAAAAAGGGTATGCGCCCTCCCCCGTTATTGACCGTGAGAAAATGAACAGCGCACAAAGTCAATTATTATTTAATTTATCCATACGCGCACTTTAACAAAAATCGCCTGTCACTACTAGCTATTTGTCGGCGTCTATTATTTTGTCACGTAACATTAACTCTAGTCACTTATATAATTTCACACAATGAACTATAATGCAAATTCTATTCGGTCACTCATCCGTCACGCTTAATAATCTCAGTCAGCTAAGCCGTATCTTCTTGTGTAAGAAAAATGGGGTGTTTGAAATTACATTACACTGAACGACTGGCAAGAAATATCTACGCGTTGGGTTATTTCACTCGTTTTAAACACTAGGGAATTATAGTGAATAAAAATGGTAAACTTAACACATTTTAACACTTAAACACAATTTATATTACCACAAATCAGAAAATGAAATCCCCACAAGACAATTTTAACACATTTAGCGAAGAATGGTTCTAGTCTGGCATGTTTAGATTATCCAAGAATTTCTGAGCGACTCTAATAACTGAATTTGAGAGAGCGCGGTATATATACAGATCATGGTGTTATTATCACTAGAAGATGTTACAATTCACACCTTCTGTATAGCAGAGAAATCAGGAAACTACGTTTCCCGGATCAAAGGTTTTCGTTCATTCTACTCAGTGATGCTGATCGACATCAGAAGACTGGCCGTGCACGGGCCTCTCTTAGATTACGTCCCCTTACCGCAGATCAATCATTTACCTCCCCCTGAAATGCACGAACATCAAAGGTGGTCGGGGAAAAATATGCGTGATGCCATATGGTGATGAATGGCATTCGCATGTCTGGTTTTTGTGTAGTGTGTAGATGTGTTCAGTCAAACAATGTTCATGCAACAATAACAGGGCAATCCACATAGGACGTCAGTTAACTCACGACGTATAAAGTCAATGAGTCTTGAAACAGCCGTTGACGTTTTTCTTCATTATTTATTGTGGACGCCACGGTGACAAAAATGGTTACGCGAATATATAGGCACATCAAACAGTCATTATCACAGCAACATTCAATACAGCAATAGACGGTAGACAGCATTACAATGATGAGTCAGATGCATGTTATATTTCATAGTGCTGTAAATGTAGTCAGGTGAAAAACTCCATCCTTTCTATAACAGCCAGGAGATAACCAGATGTATGAGATCAGTTCACTCTCCTTAATCTGACTTCAGCAAGACAGACACGTCTGCCGAAGTATAAATAATGTCCTCAAAAATATCCTCTAGATAACAAAGGTTTTTCAAACCTAGTTCAGGTAACCAAGTAGCAAGTAATAGTCCTTGGGACCTGCATCAACCGATGCAGCACAATACAGCGACATGTGAGCTGGGAAAAAACATCTCGTGACGACGACTTTCGAAGACAGGCTATGAACCAGAAATCGCTCACGACCAAAAATCGATAGAGTTAATGAAAAAGTCAATTTACCTTGCTTTCATGAAATACACAGAAATATCACGCCTCCCGGCATGTGGGAAACACTAGAGGTATTATCTCGAATAAACGAAATATCCATTAAGAGGACTACACATCCCTGACAGAACAAAAAAAATAGCGGAGATCCCCTCTTCAACGAGGCATCTCTTTCGCCATTCCAAATCGCTCACCCCACTAGTCGTGGGCGGAAACCGATCGACAAAGAACAAGACAAGTCATGCGCAGTCCAGCGCAAAAATGACCACAGCTCAAACTTAACTGCATTCGATACCAACGCGAGAAGACAAATGCTTACCGAGAAAAGTGACTATAAATTTCAAGCAGTTGTTGCCCTTGCGTTATAAAATAGATATTGTAATAAAACGATGTTGCGAGAATTTATCACGCAACATATCACCACCTCCTCCCGATAAAAAAAAAATGTGGAACATATTTTTTTTTTTAAATATCAAAGAGCATGCGATAAGCGGCTCAAAACGCACGAATTATGCGCTGATAATTAATTAAATTGCCTAACATGAGGCTAAATATAGAGTGTCTGGTGAGGATATACCTCAACAGAAAAATAAATATGTCTCAAAAAATATTCACATCGGGGAGGTGTCACCAACA
Organism: Oreohelix idahoensis; assembly: GCA_024509875.1. Lineage (NCBI taxonomy): Eukaryota > Metazoa > Mollusca > Gastropoda > Stylommatophora > Oreohelicidae > Oreohelix > Oreohelix idahoensis. The sequence continues at coordinate 268,240 of JAMPIV010003736.1, forward strand.
CACATCACGTTAGCATGTAAACACAATATACGTATGCAAGTTACCATAATCATCATTAAACAGCATACTCTAATATTGTCTTTAAAAATGGATGTACAAATCTGATAGGAAAATTTAAATAGTACATTCTTTGACATGTAATGACATAAGTACATAGTAAAGTTAAACTACATGACGATCCAGGACATATGCTCTGGTATTCCGAGGGTAAGTACACAATCTAGAACTCGTCATGCTTGATACTAGTAAGGTAAGTCCTCAGCTCAACAATGACATTCTGAGAAAGTACAAGCAATATAATGCTAATTAATAACTAATATGCTTCATAAGGTACAATACATTATTAATAATTGTGGCTGTTTAGTAAACTAACGGCCCTTATATTAACTACTCAGTCCTCCTCTATCATCTTAAAAAACGAACAGAAGAAGATGACAACAAAGCACGATAGTGTGTACATATAAAGTAAGTACAGATGTGCTAATCTATTGTAGAAATATAGGTGTGTTATGACTCTGTAATATATGGAATATAGGACAGAAGTATTAGTTGGAGTCATGTGGGCATCTAGACAAAATGTCAGCCATCACATTATCCGCACCACGGATAGCTCGTACCGTGAAGTGAAAAGGTTGAAGAGCTATAGCATATCGAGTGGATCTCGAACTCTTCAAATTCTTAGTCTGAATAGCTGTAAGAGCTTTCTGATCAGTCTCTAGAATGAAATGTGCGCCCAGGAGGAATCTTTGTAGCTTTAGAATTGACCAAACCATCGCTAACAACTCACGGTCTAAAACCGAGTAGTTCCTCTCTGCCGCATTTAGTTTTCTAGAAATGTACATAACAGGATGCAGAGTATTTGCATATTCTTGCATCAGTGCTGCTCCAATCCCAGTGGATGAAGCATCACTCCGAAGAACAAAAGTCCTATCAAGAGTAGGTAATCTTAAGATGGGAGGAGAAGAAAATATATTCTTGATTTGGTCTAATGAAGATTGGCATTCTTCAGACCAACGGACCAGATTAGGCGAACCTTTCTTCAACAATGTTGAGAGAGGTGCCATGATCGAAGATAAATTTGGAATAAATCTCCCATAAAATTGAATTAAACCTAAGAGACTCCTAACTTGTTTCTTCGTTTTAGGAACAGAGATGTTCAGTATTTTGGAAGTATTGTGGTCTTCTGTCTTCAAGAGACCATGACCAACACGATGACCCAGGAAAGAGATTTCACCAAAACCAACAAAAGCTTTAGAAGGTTTCGCTGTCAAATTATTCTCACGTAGAGTGGACAGTAAGTCATATAACCCTAAATAGTGATCTTCCCAGGTATCACTGAAGAGACAGATGTCATCTAAGTATGCGATGACATCCGAACGATGTGACAGAATTCGACGCATCATGCGAACGAAAGTGGCAGGGGCGTTCATGAGACCAAAAGGCATAACATTCCATTGAAATAGACCCCTAGGTGTAGAAAAAGCAGTAAGAGGTTTGGCATGCTCTGCTAAAGGCACTTGCCAATAACCTTTAGACAAGTCAAGTTTAGTGAAGAATCTAGAATTAGAAAGTCTAATCAGTAGATCTTCTAACAAAGGCATCGGTTCAGCATCGAACTTTGTGACCTGATTCAATTTGCGATAATCAACACAAATTCGTATGTTCTTATCCTTCTTCCGGACAATAACCATGGAAGAAGAATATGGTGAAGTCGATGGTTCAATTATATTTAATTGAATCATTTCATCCAATTCCTTTTCCACCTGCGACTGAAAGTGTATAGGAATAGGATAAGGCCTAACCCTAATTGGATTATTGTCGGTAAGAATTATGTCATGTTCTATGACATCTGTGTGTCCAGGAATGTCAGTGAGAACATCCTGAAATGTTTGTAACATCGACGAGACTTGTCGATGTTCGTCACCAGAAAGATTAGGAGAAACAGAAACGTTTTTCCAAGATTCCGTGGAATGTAATGGAACCACTGGAAGGGGAAGGTTGACATCAGAGAAGGTAGCTTCCTCATCCTGTATGACAGACAGGGATGAATAATGACCGTGAGGTGCAGGAGCATCATCCGTTGCCTGGAAAATAGGCAGCAAATAGTCCGGACGTTCGTGAAATTCCGAAAGCATGTTTATGTGGAAAGTTTTATGCTTTCCATCAATATCGACCACATAGTCAACATCGGAAATCCGAGAGACTATTGCATACGGACCTTTCCATGCAATAAGAAGTCTATTTTCCCTACTGGGGAGTAGGACGAATGCTTTGTCACCTGGACAAAGTTGTCGTAGACATCTATTCTTGTTAGCAAACTGTCTTGCCTTCTCTTTAGCAATTTCTGATGAAGCAGTTGCTAGCTTACATGCCTCAATGATCTTTTGTCTAAGAGCAATGACATACTCATATGAGGATTGAGTTTCATCGCTAATATCATCGGCAGTGATGAGATCGTGTAATAAAGACATAGGGCCGCGTGGACGCGCGCCAAAGACAAGTTCGAAGGGAGAAAATCCTGTGTGTTCATTAGGGACTTCTCTATAGGCAAAGAGAGCCGCGGGTAAAACCCTGTCCCAATCTTGAGGATGATCTTCAGTTATCTTACCAAGCAAAGTCTTGAGCGTTCTATTCAGACGCTCAACTAACCCATTAGACATAGGATGGTAGATACTACTGAGAGATCGTTCAATATGTAAGGTAGACATTACCTGTGACATAGTGTCAGATATGAGTTGAGTGCCATGGTCTGACATATATTTCTCTGGGGAACCCCAAGCGAGAAAATATCAACCAAAGAGCATCTGCGATATCTGTAGTAGATATGCTCTTAAGAGGAATAGCCTCTGGCCAACGTGTGCACATATCGACACATGTAAGGATAAACTGATGTCCTCTGGCCGACTTGACCTTAAAAGGGCCAATAATATCTATGGCCATTTTCTGAAACGGCCGAATAGGAATGTCAGCAGCCTGGATAGGCGCAGCATGTCGTGGTCCTCTAGATTTGACCTCCTGACATACCTTGCATGATCGGCAGTAAATACGAATGTCCTTATTGACAAAAGGCCAAAAGAAAGCCGCAAGGACTCTCGACTTCGTACGGGAAAAACCCATATGTCCAGCACATTGCGAGTCATGAGCATGTTGTAATATTTGCACTCTCATGCTCTTGGGAACAAGAATTTGCGAATGTGCCGACGTAGTCGAATCTTGTACCATACGTACAAGTACGCCGTTTCTCATTGCAATCCAAGATTTTCTATTTGTATCCTGATTCGGATCACCTTTCTTCGCAAGAACGAAGAATTTTTTTAAAGAAGGATCTTCTTCTTGCAATTTTATGAAAGAGTCACGAGTAATCACTAAGTGACTATCTTGGCTATCAACTCATTATCACTATTCAGTGAAGTTTCGGGTGTTTGTAGAGCTTGTGCTCTTGTAACCACTGCATTTGTAGCTTGCATGTTATTATCTTCCCAAGCAGCAATCTGCTGTGGGGTACACTCCCTAACTCCGTGAATACGACCAATAATAAGGTCCGCAATAGGATTAGGTAAGAGACAAGCATGCACATCTCCAGTAAAGAAAGAGTGGCAATGCGAATTACAGCAGTAGGATATTTTTCTAGAGTGCCGCCAAATGTGACACATTTAATAACCCTTCCTGTAGCACAAGATGGATCTACAAGCGATTGTCTAACACCAATAGTGGTGCATCCGGAATCGAAAAGTAGTGAGACCGGAGTATCATTAACAAGACCCTTATGTAGAATTAAAGAACCCCTCCCGTCATGCGCAACAGCAGCAGGAAGAGCGGGAAGTGGGTGACCACAACTCAAAGTAGTTATGGTACCCGGTTCGAATAAAGTACTGCATTGGGGGCATTTGTTTGCTCTCTCAAAGTCAAAAGCAGAACCAGTGACAGCGTCAAAGTTTTTACTATCAACAACATGATTACAGGCTCCCTCAGTTTCCTGTTGTACAGCATTAGCCTGCTGATATCTCTTTTTTTTGTGTTGAGATCTACCCCGACTATTATTACCTCTGAAGTTATCAGAGTTATTATTATCTCTGCAGTTATTATTGTCTCTATTGTAATTGTTATCCTGGTTCGAATTCCAGTTTCCACGATTACTATCATGTTCACATTGATGCGAACATCTATTTGTTTGGTTTTGAGGTCTTCGGCAGGAATAACCTCTATTACCATATCCTCTTTTGAAATGCCTATAATTATTAGGGTGATAGTAACGACCACCATCAGGTTGTCTCCAATTCTTCGAAGAAGAATCACCATGAAATTGGTTTCCATGATTTTGACAGAAATTACCGCTGCCCTTTCTATCAAAATTTTGTTGGGATCTACGAGCAAAGTTTTGACCATACGGAGCTGCCGAAGCAACTGGTAAACCTTCTTTCACCTTAGAGTTACCCATGGTTATGTGTGGGTGCGCAGTTACGTATTGGCAACAGAAATCTTCCATTTCTTTTATTGTTTTAGGTTTACGTTCATGAAGGAAAGCAAGGAAAGACTCATTGACAGACGACATGACTTTGTCTCTAAGTATTAAGTCCATAAGTCCTTCATAAGTTTTTTCCGTCTTAGATAGTTCAACCCATCGTGAGAAAGTAATGCGTATTCTTGCAATAAACTCGGAGAATTCAACTCCATTTTCAGGTAACATGTTTTTAAATTGTAGACGATAGCCGTCTTCGTTAAGCTGATATTTCTTTAACAGAGCGGCCCTGACAACCTCATAATTGTTCTTGTCAGGTTCATCCACCATATTTAATATACTTAGAGCTTTACCTGTCAGTATCCCTGATAACTGATAAACATATTTTGCTTTGTCTATGTTATGAGCTGTACATGCTTGTTCAAATCTGTCCAGATAGAACATTATGTCATCACTGGAAGGACTAAAAGTTGGCAACTTAATCTTAAAAGTATCATTATTAGCCTTACCAGAAGATGAACCCTTGTTTGAATCATTACCATTACTCATTTTCATCAATTTCAATTTTTCCAACTCTAAAGCTAAGACCTTTTCTTCATGTTCCATTTTTGCTTTCCTCTCATCAGATTCTCTCTGTAATCTTCTCTCCTCAGCCTGAGCCTCTATTTGAAGTCTTTCAGCTTCTTTTTCAAGTCTTTTATTTTCAGCCTCTTTTTCAAGTCTTTTATTTTCAGCTTCTAGCTGGAGTTTTCTTTCCTCAGCTTCTGATTCCCTTTTTTGTTTTTCCATTTCCATTTGGAATCTTTTTTCATCCACCTGCATCTGCAGTTTCTTTTGTTCAGCTTCCATATGCAGTTTCTTTTGTTCAGCTTCCATTGCTTTATCATATCGAGCAGTTGCAAATTCTTCTAACTTATCACCAGTCTTCCCAAGCAATTTACCCTGCTCAATAAAGTGCTCAAATGTAGACATTTGTCTAACATATGAGTCCAAAACCTGAAATAATTAACTAATTTATTTCAAACCTAAGTGTAACAAGTCTTAATTAAGCACTTGTATATTCACAGGACATTATATTATCCCAATCTCTGTGGGAAACAAGTCTCCAATCAAAGAACTTGTATATGAAATATCAGCACTCAATTCTTGATCATAAGTGCACTTCTCATTCAATAGTGCACGACACTATTCATCATTCATTTATCATCAGTGTAGTAGTAACAGTGCATTAGCATAGCCCATTAACTAATTACTATAACTGTAAACAATGACTATGTAAACACATGCAGAATGTAAACATTGAAAATGTAAACAATGCAAACAATGTAAACAATAACAATGTAAACAATAACAAAGATCAGCAACAATACAAAAACGTTCGCAGAAATCAACTAAAAATAAAGCAGAAATTAATGAAATATCACAAAAAATGTGACGATATCTGCGCTATAATTAAACAAAATACATGACACCACAGTGTATAAACAAAAATGTTGTATGAAACTAAATTATAGACAAGAGTAGGCTAACAAATACAAACAAATCAAAACAAAACTAAAGAATGCGAAATAATAACGAAAACAATATTAAAACATGTCATCACAGCTAACATAAATAGCAACAGAAGTCGCTTAGCAAATTCCAGTATCGGAAATTTGCAAACCCTACAGAAAACGCTCACAATAGACGACCTCTATGACGTGGCATAATCTAACGGAGACACCACCCAACCGAGAACCCGCTGAAATATAAACATATAAATATACAAATAACATATAGACATATAACATATAGAATGAGATGATACACAGAAGACTCAGCAGAAGTATAAGGGCACAGTTTACATACAAACAGGCCACTTAACTTATAGGCTTCCAATCGTCGAACAGCAGAAAAACGGATGTCAATCAACGTCCTAAAGAGCGAAGCTCCAACGATGATGGCACATCTGAACTGCTTCCACTGCTAACACGATGGTACTTGAGCTTCTGACATACTGTGTGTTGAGTTGTTTCGGCACTTGACCTTCTAATCCAAAAGTAAGTTGATGGAAATCGGTACTTGGCCTTCTTCAGAAAACAACCCGTTTCAACCGGCACTTGACCTTCACAAAAACGACAGCACTGGAACCTTGACAGCAGCAACTTGCTTGACTTGCGTAAAAGATAACAGCAGTCCGAGTTATCCGGCAACATGTAACAACGCCGGGTACTGTCAAATTCTTGTTTCCGTCAAAAATTGCAATTTTTACCGGGCAACGCCGAGTACTTTGAAAATTTTGAAGATGTTGACTTTCTTGAAGAATGCTGATTTCTTGACGGATGCTGATGAATTCTTGTTGAAAATGTAGTGGGTAAGGGACCCCGTGTTTGCTAGTACCAGATCAAACCAGCTTATGGCCACCAAATGATGCGTGATGCCATATGGTGATGAATGGCATTCGCATGTCTGGTTTTTGTGTAGTGTGTAGATGTGTTCAGTCAAACAATGATCATACAAGAATAACAGGGCAATCCACATAGGACGTCAGTAAACTCACGACGTATAAAGTCAATGAGTCTTGAAACAGCCGTTGACGTTTTTCTTCATTATTTATTGTGGACGCCATGGTGACAAAAATGGTTACGCGAATATATAGGCACATCAAACAGTCATTATCACAGCAACATTCAATACAGCAATAGACGGTAGACAGCATTACAATGATGAGTCAGATGCATGTTATATTTCATAGTGCTGTAAATGTAGTCAGGTGAAAAACTCCATCCCTTTCTATAACAGCCAGGAGATAACCAGATGTATGAGATCAGTTCACTCTCCTTAATCTGACTTCAGCAAGACAGACACGTCTGCCGAAGTATAAATAATGTCCTCAAAAATATCCTCTAGATAACAAAGGTTTTTCAAACCTAGTTCAGGTAACCAAGTAGCAAGTAATAGTCCTTGGGACCTGCATCAACCGATGCAGCACAATACAGCGACATGTGAGCTGGGAAAACATCTCGTGACGACGACTTTCGAAGACAGGCTATGAACCAGAAATCGCTCACGACCAAAAATCGATAGAGTTAAGGAAAATGTTAATTTACCTTGCCTTCAGGAAATACACAGAAATATCACGCCTCCCGGCATGTGGGAAACACTAGAGGTATTATCTCGAATAAACGAAATATCCATTAAGAGGACTACACATCCCTGACAGAACAAAAAAATAGCGGAGATCCCCTCTTCAACGAGGCATCTCTTTCGCCATTCCAAATCGCTCACTCCCCACTAGTGGTGGGCGGAAACCGATCGACAAAGAACAAGACAAGTCATGCGCAGTCCAGCGCAAAAATGACCACAGCTCAAAAGTTAACTGCATTCGATACCAACGCGAGAAGACAAATGCTTACCTAGAAAAGTGACTATAGATTTCAAACAGTTGTTGCCCTTGCGTTATAAAATAGATATTGTAATAAAATGATGTTGCGAGAATTTATCACGCAACACTCGCGTGAGAACTCAGGTAAACAAACGTGATTCGCTCCCCTTGTTAAGACCGGCAGGTGGTGAAAAGTTAGTAAACAACTCTGTTGTTATGTTCCCAGAAAAAGGGCGTGGATTCAAAGGTGAGTTATACAAACAGAAAATTGCGTGGTTTGGCTTAGCCAATGGTAGACACTAAATGGGAAAGCAAAGGCTGTCAGATTACTGTATCAATATTTCCATTCTACGTCACATAGGGTACAGCAGGAATGCATCTTGTCACCATTTTTCTTACTTGCTACAGACTGGTTTATGACAACAACATAATCAGGCACTAGTATTGGCTAGGACACACACTAAGATAACCCACTTGATAGAATCTTAGAATCCCTAGGGGAAGACATATAGAGAAAAACTGAAAATTGCATGGAGAAGGGAAATGAAGACAGACATAAAAGTGGCAAAGAAGATGTGAAAGGCCTTGAACAGATAACACTGGTCATGAAGGATTGGCATGAATCTGCTAGGTCCCATACTCCACAGAGAGCTGAAGGGTGATGAGTGAACTGATTTTCTGCTGTGCCTTTTGGATTCATAAATGAGAAATGTGTTCTTGGTTGTTGTCCATGTAGAAATTCAGGAGAACATTTACCACAGAAGATAGGCATATTTTTGTAAAATAACAGTAATTCATCTAGCACACATTTTTGTGTGTTGCTTTTCCAGCTGATTTTTGTCACGACAGACTAGAAAGCTCTGACTAAGAATTCAGGATCTCCATTTGATGCACAATGGAAGAATGCAGTGAGATACAGAAATCCTTAAATTGTTGCAAATAGTAATTGAGTACTTTTGTCTGAGACAAATGTGCCCTTTATATACAAATATCATTGCTTCTGCACTGACTGAATTCGTGTCACAGATGTAAGGATACTTGGCATACACATCTCCTGCAATGAGTCATTGCTGGTTCATTAAAGGTCATGGACAATCAGTGTGAATTCTCTCTCAAGGATGCTCAAGTTCAGGCGAGAACTGATATTTGCGATGTGGACTATCTTGATGGGCCTGGCATGAGGCACATGTCTGCTCTCATACTTGGCAACCAGCAATGGCATTCTATCAACTGTTTCATATGAACTGTTCCAAACTACCCCTGATGCAGTAAATGCAGGGCTTTCTTGCATAGTGAAGAAGCAATGATGATGCCACTGAATTCAGCTTGCTAAAGTAAAGTGTCTTTGTGAATAGACAAGTATGAATGATCAAAATATTGTATGAGCAAGTATTTGTTGTGAGACATGGAGTCTAGCCATCCTTTTTGTGCTTATTCTCATCATCAGTCATTGTTTTAGATGCAAAAATATTAGGTTGTTCTGGTCTATCTGGATAGAAAATGGTAAGAAAAAACAGCTCCCAATCCATAAGATAAGGTTAACCTGGCAGGTTTGGATAAAAATGTACCAGATGTGTAGCATCAATGGGTGTTGCTGTTAAAGTTTTTTTTGTGAACTGTGGACCATATGAAAGGAAAATTCTTCCTCCCTAATGTTGAATGGTGCAGTCAACTGAGAAACATAATGAATATACCTGTCGTAATAGTTCCTTTGCCTAGAAATGACTATAGATGAGACAAGTTTTCTGTGTGAGGCAGATCATAGACCATTTGTAGAAATGATATTTCTCAAGTATTCTCAATCACCTGATTTCTTTGAATTTCTGTCAAACATAAGGTCTGAAATGAATGTTCACCTTTTCATCATCTCATCTCAACCCATAACCCGTCATGGGTCGTAGGGGTGCCATGGTGGAAGCATCAGCAGACAGGGTCCTCCACTGCTCTCTATTCTCAGCAATGCGTACAAGTGTGGAGAAACCGTGTCCTGCCCATTCTTTGATGTTATCAGCCCAGGATTTTCTTTGCCTTCCTCTTCTCCGTTTACCTTCGACTGTTCCCTGGAGGATCGTTTTCGAAAGGGAGTCATGACGAGTTACATGCCCAAACCAGGCAAGCTTTCGACGTTTCACTATTGACAAAAGTGGTTCTTGATGGCCTGCATAGGTGTTTATCTTCTCTCTAACATAGACATTTGTTTTGTGCTCTTTATAGCAAATGCGCAAAATTCTTCTGTAACATCTATGCTCGAAAGCCTGAATCCTTCGCTCCGTATCTGCAGTGAGTGTCCAGCCCTCACACCCATACAAGAGAATAGATAATACAAGTGATTTGTATAATTTGATCTTCACAGGAAAACTGATGTTACTTTTCCAGATCACATTCAACCTTGTCATGGCAGCTGAGGCCATCTCAAGTCTTGTCTTGATTTCTTTATTTGATCTTCCATCACTACATATAGTGGACCCGAGATATTTAAAGGTGTTAACTTCTTCTAACGTTTGCCCATTTAACGTAATGTTGGTCGGAACATGTTTCTTATGGCTATTCACCAATATCTTGCTTTTTTCTATATTAATTTCCATCCCATATGTTCTTGTTACTTTCTCCAGTCTAGAGGTAAGGTCTTGAAGTTCTGATTCTGTTCCAGCTATCAGATCAATATCATCAGCAAAACGTAGATTACACAGAGGTCGGCCTCCAATCGATATGGTTGATTTATAATCGTAGAGAGCCTCCTGCATAATATGTTCTAGATAAATGTTAAAGAGCACTGGTGACAGGATACATCCCTGGCGAACTCCTACAGTTGTTTTGAAAAATTCTCCAATGTCATTGCTTGCAAAAACAGCACTGCTTGCGTCCTTGTATAGTGCTTCAATGATATCTATGATGTTGGTATCAAAATTGAATTTTCTCATTATTTGCCATAAACCTTCATGCCAGACTCGATCGAAGGCTTTTGTGAAATCGATGAAGTTATGGTATAAATCATGTTGATGCTGGAGATGTTTTTCGATCAGTAATCTAATATTGAAGATTTGTTCACCTTTTAAACATTGAGAATATAGAGTCCTTTTGGATTTGCAAACTAAAGCAATGTGACAAATGTGTCTACAAGTGGTATATGCAAACTTCACTTGTGTTTTACATAAAATCCATGGCATGACTAAAGCTTGGATTTACTGATCTGCTTGATCTCGTCACGGTGATGCTGCTTTCTCATTCATGCAAGCTGATTTCATGTAGTTGATGTTTGTTGGTGCAGACTCATCTGTAACCATTGTGCTGAAGGACTGGTGTAAATGTGAAAGATCAAATGTATTAACAGATTTATTTGTTCTTGCCCCTTGTCCATTTATTATTCAAAATTTTCTTTCTGCTTGTCAGTTTTTTCTAGAAATACCTTCATGACATGAGTCCATGTGGGCCTCAGAGTTGGCTGCATTATTGTAGATTCCAAAACTTCTTTAACAAATGTAATGCAGTAACTTGGTTAAGCTGCTGGGCCTTAAATTGAAGTAGTGTAAGTAACTGCTTTAGCAATGATGTAGTAGATGCAGGTCCATCACCAAATAAAGTGGTATGGGTAGGCTATCAGTGACATGCTGACTTCTCCCAGGTTGCCAAAATGATATATTTTGATGGGTAATACACTACGAAATAACAACTATCAATAAACTATTTGTTGAAGGCCTATGCTCCTGGGGGAGCTAAAGATTGTTGACTGATTGAAATAAACTCTAGCAAAAGCAGAAATGCTGTGACACCCTGCCTAACAATGAATAGGTATCACTGTAGAATAACCCTCTGAATTTTATATAACAATACAAAATCTATTGATGATGGTATTGCTGAATTTCCTAACAATTGTCTGATATATGAATATACTTATGCTTCTAATCACTGCTGAATGTCTCTCTTGTTTTACAGAGGAACAATAAGTAAACGTTAACAATTACTAGAATATTTCTGTTGCTCAAAACTTCTTGGCATATGCCAAATACTCAGCTTTTAATCTATAAAATTGTCATACCACATGACATTGAGTTTTTAAGACAATAAACTTCTTCTTCTTCTTCTTCGTTCACCCTCAGATGTCAACTTGAATAAGTTCAAAGAAAGCAGTGGTCAGCCTGAGGCTGTTGATATCTCCGTAGATTTTCTCCAGGAATGGTACTGGTGATGGCCATATGCGTTTTCTCTGTTCCTCATATGTTGGGCACCTTTGAAGCAGATGTTCGGCAGTCATTTTATCGGTGCCACAGTCACACTCATCAGTAGTTCCTATCTTTAATTTGTTGAATAGATGGTATCTCAATCTGTTATGACCTGTGCGAAGTCTGAAGATTACCACTTGTTCACTTCTGCTGAGCTGGTAATACGGATCATTTTTTGTGTGGCCTGGATGCTCTTCTTCCCACTTGTGCCTGTACCTGCACTTGATAAAACTCTTGGACTCCTCATAGGTTATATTTGTGTCAAGTTGAGGAAGTTTTCCCCCTTCCTTTGCCAATCTGTCAGCCTCTTCATTTCCAGGGATGTTGCAGTGAGAAGGGATCCACTGTATCACGACTCTTTTGTACTGCTGACATAGTCTGTGAAGTGTTAATCTTAGGTCATCCAGTTCAGCATTACTTTGACTTTTCAGCATTGTAATCACTGACAGTGCATCTGAGAAGATAGCTACTGGTCTCTCTGAGCTTTCTTCTGTCATTAGAATTTCTGATGCAGTTTTTAAGGCCTCTGCCTCTGCTCTGAAGTTACTTGAAAATTTTCCTGTTGCGACTGCTATCTTTTTTTTTTGTGTGCCATTGCTTAAGCTCAGGAAGACTCCTCCACCCCCATCTTCTGTTGCATTAGGTGCTGATCCATCTGTGTATGCATGTAAGACAATAAACACATACACGTGTGTGTATGCTTGTATGTAGCTATCAACCTATAAAATTATAAGATCACATTATTTCATACCCAACCCATTCAAGAGATCCTTGTCCTGTACCACCTTCTCTATCATAGAAATAAGGCTGGCACTCTTTGTGGAAACAGCAAGCATATCTAAAACTTCAGCTGATCCCAGGTAGGGGGCAAGGTCTTGGAATAACTTGGTGAACCTGAAAATAAAAATGAGAACATACAAAATTAGAACTGACCATTCATAAATGAAAATATGAATTTTTATCCTCATCACTTCCCAAGTGAAGGAGAATGGACATGAAATATCATGTCATTAGAGTTCCTTTAATTATAATGTTAAACGCTCAATAAATATTTTTATTTGAATCACTTTTATTTTAAGATTAATGTTGCAAGATACAAAGAGAAATATGATCCTTGAAAAATAGACTCCGTAACAGTGTCATATTTACTGATTTTTTTTTTTCTGTTATTGAATTTTAAGTCAAACAAAAGATGGCTTGGCAAGAAAAATTATACAGTAGCTGGCTAACTTATGTTCATTATGTCAAGAAACATAAGTAGAGAATACGCGTGTACAGTGCAGGGCAGAATGGCTTGGCGTAGTTTATGCTGCACTGGGAGCTAAAGGGTAATGATGTTGGTAATGATTTCAAGCATTATTATTATTATTATTAATGTTACAAACCTGTAGGAATTTTGTACTGCGTAATTAAGAGCTGTTTCTGACTTGTAGCATGTATTGTCCAAGTTGCAAAGGAAATTCTGCATAAAGGGCACTACTCCAGAGCTGGGCATTGCTCGAGGCTGATAGTGACCTGAAATAAAAAAAAAAAAAGATGTTTGTTTTAATTTAAAAAAGAAAGAAAAGTTTCGCATAAGCTAGCGAAGAATGCCAGTATGTAGGCCTATGAGTAATATATAATACACTTAGCAACAACAGCCAAGTTAATGGTGGACTATCGTAAAACCAGTAGTAGGCCTAGGTCGATGTATTAGCACATCTAAATGTTTATAGCCACCATTTACGCATTTACAATATACTACGTTAACTAGTGCAATGCCATTCACGGAGTAAATCTTTACTGGAAAAAAGTAAAGATGCATATCGAAGGGAAAAAATCCGACTATTGATGGTCTGTAGGTCTTTCCTATGCTGCCAAATAAGGTGGATGAATGTGGATAAAAAATCGAAAAAAGGTGATTCGTCTTACTAGGACAAAAGACAAGGAAAATAAAACTAACTAACGTTGCGGCCACAAGGCCTTCATCGGGGAAAGCAAAGAAATTGAGAGCTAAGTAGGACACACAAGAAATTAAAAAAATGGGTACTACCCGTAAAAGCGACTAAGACCTAGCATGCACGTGCCAAGTAAGTTCAATTTTAAATTAAAAATTACGAGTAGGCTTACCAGATACTGAAAACCATCTGTTCTCAGCTTTCAAAACCATTTGTCTTTAAAAAGAAAAAAATATATCTTTACACAGTTGCTGTTTAAAGAGTTACCGGGAGCAGGGGCGTACTTTTAAAAGTATATGGCACTCCGGGAGGATCCTACCTTTGCCACCCCCTAATAAACGCACTTGCAAGTATATTTTTAACAGTAAGTGTTATAATAGTGTCCGATGGCACCCCCTTCCTGTGTGGCACCGCGGGTGGACCGCCCCCCCCCGGTCTTTCTGGTATTAAATATTGCATCCAGGTATGTACAGTTAATCTCTCTCTCTCTCTCTCTCTCTCTCTCTCTCTCTCTCAATCACCACATTTAAGGCCCCAAGTAATACCATTTCTTAAATCAACGCCAGGCGTCGTTACCCTCGGCACGCAAAGCGGTTTCTAATGGCATGTGTTCTCGTTGTAAAGAAAACACGAAAGATTTCTTTCTGTTATCATCATTCATCTCATCTCAACCCATAACCCGTCATGGGTCGTAGGGGTGCCATGGTGGAAGCATCAGCAGACAGGGTCCTTCACTGCTCTCTATTCTCAGCAATGCGTACAAGTGTGGAAAAACCATGTCCTGCCCATTCTTTGATGTTATCAGCCCAGGATTTTCTTTGCCTTCCTCTTCTCCGTTTACCTTCGACTGTTCCCTGGAGGATCGTTTTCGAAAGGGAGTCATGACGAGTTACATGCCCAAACCAGGCAAGCTTTCGACGTTTCACTATTGACAAAAGTGGTTCTTGATGGCCTGCATAGGTGTTTATCTTCTCTCTAACATAGACATTTGTTTTGTGCTCTTTATAGCAAATGCGCAAAATTCTTCTATAACATTTATGCTCGAAAGCCTGAATCCTTCGCTCCGTATCTGCAGTGAGTTTCCAGCCCTCACACCCATACAAGAGAATAGATAATACAAGTGATTTGTATACTTTGATCTTCACAGGAAAACTGATGTTATTTTTCCAGATCACATTCAACCTTGTCATGGCAGCTGAGGCCATCTCAAGTCTTGTCTTGATTTCTTTACTTGATCTTCCATCACTACATATAGTGGACCCGAGATATTTAAAGGTGTTAACTTCTTCTAACGTTTGCCCATTTAACGTAATGTTGGTCGGAACATGTTTCTTATGGCTATTCACCAATATCTTGCTTTTTTCTATATTAATTTCCATCCCATACGTTCTTGTTACTTTCTCCAGTCTAGAGGTGAGGTCTTGAAGTTCTGATTCTGTTCCAGCTATCAGATCAATATCAGCAAAACGTAGATTACACAGAGGTCGGCCTCCAATCGATATGGTTGATTTATAATCGTAGAGAGCCTCCTGCATAATATGTTCTAGATATATATTAAAGAGCACTGGTGACAGGATACATCCCTGGCGAACTCCTACAGTTGTTTTGAAAAATTCTCCAATGTCGTTGCTTGCAAAAACAGC
Organism: Oreohelix idahoensis; assembly: GCA_024509875.1. Taxonomy (NCBI): domain Eukaryota; kingdom Metazoa; phylum Mollusca; class Gastropoda; order Stylommatophora; family Oreohelicidae; genus Oreohelix; species Oreohelix idahoensis. The sequence goes on from JAMPIV010003736.1 coordinate 283,863, forward strand.
ACTGCTTGCGTCCTTGTATAGTGCTTCAATGATATTTATGATGTTGGTATCAAAATTGAATTTTCTCATTATTTGCCATAAGCCTTCATGCCAGACTCGATCGAAGGCTTTTGTGAAATCGATGAAGTTATGGTATAAATCATGTTGATGCTGGAGATGTTTTTCGATCAGTAATCTAATATTGAAGATTTGTTCTGAGGTACTTCTTTTTGGTCTAAAGCCAGCCTGTTCCCCTGACAAGATTTCTTCTGATTTCTGTTTTATTCTGTTCAAAAGTATCCTTAACATCACCTTACTTGGATGACTAATAAGGCTAATGGTTCTGTAGTTATTGCACATTTTTAGATTTCCTTTCTGTTATGTAAATGTCATAAACAGAGAATAACACACGGACTTTAACATTTATTCGGAGTAACTAAACAGAATGAAATAATGTAGTTTCAGCTACTTTTCTCGTGTTGACGCGGCCGCGCACTGTTTGACCTAGACATATGGTCCGTCGGTTATATCAGGACGCAAGTCAAATATAAAAGACCTTATGTTCAGCTACTTTGCAAATGTACACAAGCAATGAATAATAATATTAAGTGCGTGCCCTTGGGTATTGTTCTTTAGTAAAACTGGACCCAATACCATTTTTAATTTCTTTAACTGTCTGTTCTACAGTAGCTTACTTACTTACTTACTTAGTCGTTCCCCTTCTACCGTGAGGTGTAGAGGTTAAAGGAACCCGTTACACGCCCATTGAGGCATATTGGGAATATGGTGTTAGGCCCATATTATCTTGACCGTCGGCACACTAGGGGTGATGTGGTCGGCATCACGCCGGCCGCCTTAACCTTCCCAGAGTTGCTCTGGTACCCATTTGGGGCTGGGTCGACCCAGGAGCCGTTTAGGGCCTAAAAAAATCCCACCTCATCTGGGGATCGAACCATAGACCACTGCGCTAGGAAGCCAGTGCACTAACCACTATGCTACCGCGGCTCTACAGTAGCACCCTTCATTATTTATAGATTTCTCACACAACATCCCGGAATTCCCGAATCAGAAACCCTAGGGTATATAGTGTTCTTTATTCTATATAGTATACTGCATCATTCTGTATACTCAAAACCGTTTATTATGATGCATGCAGCATAACATACTTTTATGCCTGCTGAAACATTCCTATTTGTCTGTTAATTGTTATATCTGCTGCTTGTTGCCAATACATGTCCTCTACTATTCTGAGGTCTTTACCATCGATGTTAATACTTTGCAACATTGTGATAATTTGCTCATGTTTCACTTTGTCGAATTCCTTAGTGTAGTCAATAAAGCAGCGGTTCTCAACCTGTTGTAGGTCGAGATCCCCTTTACATCCATGCCTTACCTATGAGGTCCCCAAAAGAAGAAATAGAGTTTACAGGATTAGTTTTACATCACGAATATTGTGCGTATATTACAGATCGGAGAATTTGTTACACAACAAAAAATAAGGAGGACATTTATTAAAAGTCAGGTGTTCTAAAATTGTGATTTAGTAATAATGTTAATAATGTGCTTATTTAAAGTTCTTCAGTGAACAAACTAGAACTGGTTAGAATTCATTAGGATGGTTGATGTTGTTTCGTAGCCACAGGCTTCTGAAGTCTGGATCCAAATGCAATATTTTAAGTCGTAGGTCTGGCTCCACATTAAATGTGTTCCTGTATTTATGTTTCACATGGAAGAGCTGAAGATTTGATGACTGCATTAGTTGTTGCTGTTCGGTCGATTGTAAATTATTTCAATTTTAATATTTTTGTAAAATTGTGGACGTCCGCAGTCCTTGTCGCGGCCCCTTGAGGCTCCGCGGACCACAGGTTGGGAACCACTACCATAAAGCATAAGTACAGATCTATTTTTACTTCTTTTGGTCTAGTAATGTCCTTACATGCTTTAACCATCAGTCGGACTGTCCACTGTTTCATTTCCAGCTTCTGCATTGAAGATTCAAAGTAAAATAGTTGTCTCGTGAAATTTGCAGTGTGTCATTGTCATATCAAGCTCATTGTAGAATGTGTCAATTTCCTCTTCTGCTACTGCCTGCCGGTGGTGCATATATCTGCACAACACTGATATTTAGGGATCTACCAGTCAGATTAACTAACAGGACTCGATCTGATATTGCCCCAAAATCCCTTTGCTGTTCTTGGTCTCTCTACGTCTAAAATTTTGCCTAGTCCTCTTTCATGTTTTTTCCACCAGAATAAATTATTTTACACTTGTCAGGATGTATTTATTTGTTCTGGTATATCGTATTTCACTCAACTCTGATACATTTACCTTCATTTGTTTTAGATTTACCTCTTGAAGTTACTTAATTTTCCATTCTGCATTATTGTCCTGGCTTTAAAATTTAAATGGTTAACATATTCTAATTTAACCGACAGAAGCTTGATAATTGTCAGGTATCACCTGTTGCCAGTGAGGCTGCCTGCCATACAAGGTGGTTCCTGAGTAACCCACCTTAACGTCGTTGTCTTTTCTGAGGAATTAGTTTTGATTCATAACGTACGAGGGACAATAAGACGGTATTTTACTGTTGCTTACCGCCAGTTTGTGTACAGTGTTAATGTTAATCAAAATCGACGTCATTGCACTCCGGGCAAACCCATAGGTACTCAGTCTCCCTCAGCAAATGTCGAAGGGTATGAATGCTAATTGTTCCTGTTGCGCGCTGGTTGTATACACGGCGGATGCGTCCTCTCATACGTCCATCCCTGCTGGCCGTACGTTTGATGCCAAATTCCAGCAGTCTTAGCCTTGATGATTCATCGATTGCAGTGTCATTCTCTAATAGACGAACATGAATCGCCCTCAGTATTTCTTCCTTATCCATGGCCAATGCACCTTTTATGAGTGCTCTTGAAGCTAGCCTGTCAGCTCTTCCATTGTCACGAACCCCGGCATGACCAGGGCAGTAGATCCATATCAGTTCTTGAAGATTCGATGCTTCTATGGAGGACCTTTCGAAGCATGGATTGTGAGTCTGATACAATAACTGCCTTTGTTAATAAAGTCTCAGACAGCCATCTTAAGGTAGCAGTAACTGCCTCTACCTCCATTCTCATGCTAGAGGTTGTATCATGTAAGCCCCGCTATGTTCAGCGACGGTTCTGTCCTTTACTCAAGCAGAGAAGCCCCACCCTAATTTATTACCACAGAGTACAGACCCATCAGTGTACACAATGGCATCATCATCCTGTGACGGTATTGCCTCCCCTGCTTTGCAGTAGTGGTCCAACAGTGACCAAACTCAAGAGTATCTAATATGGGCTTCAATGGAGTCTATCTGTACACAAGATTACTCTTGGCAGAAATGTAGATAGAAGAGTAGTAAAGTTTCTATCACATGGGAGTCTTCACAAGAAATTCAGGTAAGCGAAAACAATGCTGGTTGTCGCTAAGCACGTTAATTCTGTAACCTGCCGACCAATTTTGTGAATAATTCAGCGTCTATTGATGTTATCTTCCCACGTATAGCGTCTCTTGATGTTATCTTCCCACGTGTAGCGTCTATTGATGTTATCTTCCCATGATAAGTAAGCACTTATTTATCAGCTCGTTAAGCCCCCACCCATGATTTACTCAGTGGAATTCTCTTATTCAAGTATAGCTCTGTTTAGAATGTGTGTAGTAATTGACTGAGACAAACATGCAGTAACTTTAAAATGACCAAATCGAAGTTAATTTTTTAACAGTACAAATAACAAAATGTAATAATCACAATTAATTAATTTAATTGTTTTAACAATTTGAAAATAATTTGAATAGTTATGGATAAAGAAAAGCTATCATCCTCGTTTTTGGGGATTGCAAAAAAGGGTAAGAAAGTTCAGATGGCAGCATATATTTGAACTTAGCTGTCAATGACGGTTCTGTCTTTTCATACTGATCACTCGTCTCTGGTCAAGGTTGCCGGGTGCAGCTCGTCTCCCAGAATCTTCAAGGAAAGTCTACACAGTGTGTCCTGTGTCTTAAAGCGTAGGCCACTGATCCCGTCTTGTTCCAGAAATAGTACGTTCTGCTGGTACCACCAATAAGCCAATCCTGGCTACAGACTTGTCGCACAGATGAATAAAAGAGTCGAATCGTTCTCTTACAACACGTGTCTGGGATTTCTTTTAATTTTAACATTGATTGCCCCTTCGTGTTTCTTCAATTTCCTAGTTCCAGTGTTTTTCCTTATTAAAATTTGAAAGAGATTTCCTGTGCTTTATAAGTCTTATCTGGTTCTCCAATAAAAGATCCGGATAACAGTTAGGAATTATGAATCTAGTTTTCACTCTGGCGAAGGTCTGGTGTTGTCTTGGCGAGCGTGTAAATCACAGAGAAATAAAACAGTGAAATTGTCAGCCTATATTCCCTCCCATGATGTTATGAATCTAATCAGAAAGATCCAATCATTTCAAAGCATGCAGGATAGGCTGTGATATTTCAAAATAGTCCCACATGAAATAAGGTGCGTGCCTGCATAGGTCACGTATTACCATATATGGACATATGTTGCCTTGTATACACTCTCACACACACATTTGTAGACTCATATTGTCTAAAATGTAATAAATCCATGATTACTTTTTAACCAAGGACCGGAAGAAATGGCATCACATTTGTCTGCCCACAAGTGACACACAGACAGTAATCTCGTTATCTGTCGTATGAGTGCGCAAACCCCGGGTCTCATCGGTGAATTAAGCCGATAGCGTAGATCGATGTAAGTTTTAGTCGGCCGCGCCTATAACTACAAATCTGGGTAGCACTCCTTGCAAATGTGACATTTATCACCTACAGGGCGATTTGATAAAATCACATCTCTGCTTCTTAGCAGACAAATGAAAGAAAGAAAGAAAGAAAGAAAGAAAAGTGCGATATTTGACAGTACCTAATAAAAAATCAGTACCACAAATGTACCGATACTGCCGGAGAGAACCAACGATCGATAGAGGTCGCCCCGTTTCGTCACACATCCTCAGCATTATCATTTATAAGCTGATCAATGTCCAGCTCTGCTCTCCCATAGGCCCAAGTTCTGCATTCTCTACCAAGGCTGATGATGACTTGCTGGTAGTTCATCCAGCCCTCATCTGACTTACTCCACTCTTCTCCCTTGAATATATTTTCAACTGGAGTCACCTTACAAATAGTCTCCTCTGCCTGCGCCATCCATGACATCCCCCTCTTTATTCTAGCTCCTTTGATGTCAGATATGTTCCCATGCAAGGAATGCCTTTTGTCTGTGGTTACACGCATATACGCTTTTACCTGGGCCATCGTATATCTAGATCGAATTGACAGCAATCCAAGCATATGCCGCATCATCACAATAAGGGTATCTCGTGTGCAGCCCAAGACTATACGTACGCGTCCCTTCGTTTTGAATGCGTTCCAATCGTTCACATTGTGATATTGACAGCGTGAGTATTCCCAGGCCATACTCGATTTCAGACAAGACCAGCTGATGATACAAAAGAAACAGTAATCTCTGCTCTAGGTGCGCTGCAGTCATTATTTTTAGGGCTTCTAGACCTCTCTTGCGCTTCTGTATGATGTGATCAACATGGTGCTAATATGATAGCCCACGATCGAATGTTACTCCAAGGTATTTCAACTTGTTCTGCCTTTCAATTTTCTGTCCACTGAGAGTAATGTCTGGAAGATCCGCTTTCAATATGGAGTTATTCAAGGAGCACCAAAGCACACAGGCTTTGTTCGGACTGACCTTGGAAATTGGTTTCATCGCACCATTTAGAAACTGCCTGAAGTGTCTCAAATATGCTTTTAACTATTTCAATTCTATCTGAACCAGTCCTGTAAATGAGCAAGTCATCGGCAAAAGTTAATGTTCGTCCCAAACCTGTTGGTTGGATTGCAGCTATTTTTGCTGTATAGATGTTAAACAGCACCGGTGATAATGGAGAACTCTGGGGTAATCCTGGGCAAATGTGCAGTGGTTCTGATGTCCATGTTCCCAAGCGAAATGCAACTGCTCTCTCAGTTAAGGCAGCTGTTATCCACCTTGTTAGCCATGGGTTTACACCCAGTGCTTTCTTTCTAGAAAAAAAAGGTGGGTTGTAGAGCGCTTTTCGTAGACCTCTGCACTCCTTTATAGATGAAGGTAGTCTTATATTATTAATATTTTGTCCTACCAGTAAATAACTTTACGCACCGACTTACATGAGAGTAAGTCTTATTGGTGAGTTTGATTTCATTAGCGCACGGTTGTGCACTAAGGCGTATAGGGGGTTATCCTGTCCGCACGTGGGTTTGAGAAGCAAGAATCCCAAGTCCTACAAAGGAAGCTTTGGGAGTTCGAAACCCGTGTTTTTGAGTAAAGTATTGATGTTTTAGACCCGGTCCTGCGGATTAGCAGTCGTAGCCGGTAGTCGTCCACGTGAGTGTGCCTTCGTGGGAAGAACCACGTATGTATTGATCATGATAATACTGCTTGTTCTGCAAAGTCGTGAGCAGCTAGTCGATATCAGGTAACTAGCCTGTCCCGAAAGGGATTCACAGCTGAAGATGTATTTTTATATGCCAGTAAATGCCTATCAAAGAGATCATCGGTAACTACCGTGGATCTACGATATATATATATTATTAGGAAGCCGTTGGGGTCAGTCACGGCTAATACAAGAGGTAATTCAAGTATCGATGCCTAAGTAACTTTACATGCCTTGAAAGTATTTAGTAGGAACCTGCACCTACGTTCTATTATGATTCGTTGATGAGGACTTCTTTATATATGAAAATACTAAAGAGCGGGATCTTAGATACTACCAAGTATCATGAGAATCTCCTGTCCTTGAGGAAAGGTCAACCTTGATCAATATAACATTGTACTTAATCTACTTCATGACCCTTTATGACTATTGATGTAATCACTCAGAGACCTGGTCAGAATTTACTTGAGGATTCTTCTGAGATTATTTATTTGAACTTTTATTGAGGACATGCGTCCACTATCACCATGTTTGAATCACCTATTAACCGTCCACGTTGAATGTATCGTCCCGTATGATGTGATGTTAATAAACCATGTATGAACTTTTCAAGTAACGAGTTTGACTATCACAGTATTGGCACCTGTTGATGTGCCTACGTTGGGTTTGCATCTTACTGCACCAAGATTTTATAGATTCGCGAAATCAGCACGATTGACACCAAACACTACCAACAATTACATATCCACCACCAACAGTAGCAACAACAAGAGACAAGATATGGGTCCAACAGTATGGTGGCGCAGTGTGCTCTGAAAACATCCAGTTTTCAATAGCGGAATTGAACTCCAGTCTACATTCAAACTCGGTTGAACAGAAACATGGTATCTTTCAAGGCGACAACATCCTGGACCTTGCAGCAATTCTAACGGTCATCACAAGTCAAGGACAAACCCAGGGACTTCAACTGTCAAGTTTCGACATTGGACTCTGGCTTTATGTTTCGTCAAATAGATGTCTCATACATGCAGTCCTGGATGCGAGGGATATTTTCTTTTTAGCCGGTTGAGATAAGTAAAAACGTCGTGTTGTCATTACACCGTTTTACGTTTAGCTGTGCCTTGGCTTGGTAATATGTCCACTACTTTTTATTCATGTTTCATGTTGCATGTTCTATGTTTGATGTTTCTCGTGGGAGGTAGGGAGGTCGATCTGACAAACGAGGTTCATCTCGAAGCCGATTCGGGCTCTTTGTCAGATGTTCTGTAGGTTTTGATTTATAAGTTTCAATTGAGCGATAATTCCGGTTCAAGGCTAGAAACCTTGCTGTAGTTCCGATCGCTACTTGCTTCTTATGATAGTAGTTGTTTAGCTGTTCCGTCAAGTTTTAATCGTTGTTTTTGGTAGCTATTTTTACTCGTACCTTAGTTTTATGATGTATTTTGTATGTGATTATTGTCCTTCTAACCTGACTATCGTTCAGTTTTATACAAAACATATGTTTTTACACTGTGTTGTCAACTGTCTTGTGCATTATCGGATCGTAGATGTCATCGTAATTTTTTACGACATTCTATTTTAGTTCCACATTGTTATTTTTGTTGATTTCTACGACTGTTTTCATTTGTCTTGATTATCGTGTCGTGTCAGTATTGTGCTATTGTCTGTCACGTTAATGCTTTCATAACATTTCATGGTATAAATTACTTTATTAATTATTAATATAATTGCCTATTATATGAATTGAATTTACCGTTCTATGACAGGAACGTGTACCTTTGATTAGAGTGTAAATTAATTGGATATTAACTGAGTAACACTTATTAGAGTGAGAAAAAATTATTAGACATAATGGATATTTTGGATCATTTTCTCCGGGAGGGAGATAGAATAGGTAAATGGGGTTCAAGTTGTGAAGAATATGCCATTGAACATTTCTTACTTCAAATTACCCAGGATCTCAAGAATTTTGCTTTTCTTAGGTGCAAATATGGCTTTTCACAAGAGAAAGCAGTAAGACTTGCTAAATTATTATCAATCATTTTTTATGATGAAGGAAAAATAACTACTCAAGACAGTAGTGTTATTGAGGTGGATGAGTTGAAGAAAATCATAACGAAGCACAAGGGTAGGGAGATTGCCCTTACGAATGAGCTGTTACAGCAAAAAGGGGAATATGAGAAGAAGTTGTTGGCTATGGATTTTGAAAATGCTGAGTTGAAGAATAAAGTGACGGTGTTGATAGAGGATAATAAGAAATTTCATGACTCTTCTTTTAACCAGAAAAGAGAGTTAGATAATGAGGTGACCTCCTTAATGAACATATTTTTCGAAGAAGATAGTGACGATACAAATAAACCTATTGCTATTAATACTACTTTGCAGATAGATTGCAATACACACGTGGCTCAAATTCAGAGCCTGACATCTGAGGTAACTCTTTTGAGAGAAAAGTGTAATATGGAAAAAACGATGGAAAAAAACATGAAAGTTTTGGATAAGAAGGTAGCAGATCTTACCTTGGCAAATCAAGAACTCAGGAATCTGCTATGTCATCAGGAGAAAGCGTCTCAGGAAAAACAGATAAATATTGAAAAATTACTCATGGAGAAAAATGAGTTAGAGAATGAAGTACGCTCAGTAAAAATATTACTTGACGAGGAGAATAAGGTCATTGGAGAATTTGATAAGTTAAATATGATTATGAAGACAGACTGTCATGCTCATTTGGCTCAGATTCAAGAACTTACATCTGAGATTCCTCTTTTGAAATTAAGGGTTGAGGAGCTTACGAATAGCCATCAAAATGCCATTGAGGCACTTGAAAGAGAAAAGGCCATTAATAAAGAGCATGTCAGGAAACACACTATCGATGTTGAACATCTAACTCAAACTGCTGCTGCAGAACTCGAAGTTAAAGATTTAAATATTATGAATGGGATTGCTAGAGAGCTAGAAGAAGTCAAAATGAATTATGAGAAGTGGAAGTCAGATTATGTAGAGTTGAAAATAGAAGCTGAAAAACAGAAAAAATTGATAATGAATCTTGGCGATAGAAAAGTCAGAAAGGGAAATAACAAGAATTGCAATTCTTTTACAGGGAAACAATTTTGTCAAACTTCTCTATATAATGTATCTTCTAGCCAATCTCACAGATCACGAGATTTTTATCAGAATAATTTTGGAAATAATCAAAGCAATAATTATCATCATAATGGGAAATTTAGATCACAATCTTTCAATAACAGACAAGGTTATCAAAATAGACAGTATGGTCAATGGCACAATGGTAATGGTCATACTAACCGTGATTTTAACGTAAACAAAAATGCAAATACTAGCAATTTTGGGGATAATAATCAGAATCGATCGCAACGAAAATGATTCCATTGTTCATTACGCCACTGTTGCTAATGCATTACAGCCTTTACGACATGCGTCCATTCTTAAGAAGGATATTAAAGTTTCAACGCAACCTGTGAAGACTAATAAGTCATTCCGGGGGACATATACCTTCCCTCGACTTGATCAGCAGGCAACTGATCGTAAGAAAAAAGTTACGTTTGTGAAAAAGGAAAATGATGTTCCTAATAAAAATAAGAGTAGTTGTAACTCCGTTGGGAAAATTAATACCAATAAGGTTGTCAGTAAAGTTTTAACTTTGCCCAGCAAGCAGGTGTCTACGACATGCCGTACACCTACACCTTTGTCTGGCATAAGTAATAATAATCAAGTACAAAAGTATGGTACATTTCAGAATAATCCTAAAGGTATAAATAATAAATATTATAATATACCTAAGAGAGCTAATGTTAACCCATCAACCTGGTTGTTCACATTCTTGTGACTATGGTACCACTTATATTGGGTAGAGGTGCATCTTCTTCGCACCATCCTTGTGCAAAAAATCTGCCACAGCGAACTAGTTGGCAAGCACACTAGGAGATTTTCTCAACCACACGGCAGACGTTAGGTTCGTGCGTCTGTTACCTTATACCAATAACAGGTATTGGTGACGCCGTGGTTACTTTTAGGACCAATAGAGATGCTCGCATGGCTATCGAGCGGGACAATGGGGTCGTATATTTCCACCACAATTCTCCCCGATTACAATTGGGTCCCGATTCTGCGTCACGCAGATAGTAACCTACTATATTTGATTTTGATTTCACATTTCCTTTGATGACTCAGCCTATGCAGTCATCATGTCGTTTTTTTGTAATAGTTACTTGTTCTTTTTCTAGTTCTCATGGACTGTTCCAATTTAATTGTGTGCCATTTGGGTTTATGGACGCTCCTGCCACGTTTGTACGCATGATGGGTCGAATGCTATCTCATCATCCCAACGTCATTGCGTACTTAGACGACATTTGTCTTTTCAGTGACTCATGGGAAAGAACCATTTAGAAGGATTAAACTCATTACTGTCCACGCCACAAAATCATAATTTAACTGCTAAGCCATCAAAGGCATTTGTGGGTTTCCACCAGCCTTCTTTTTTGGGACACCGTACTGGTCGCGGTATGTTATACACAGAGGACACTAATGTTTCCAAAATCCTTAACATCTCCACACCTAAAACAAAGAAACAGGTGCGATCTCTATTAGGACTAGTACAATTACTATGGGGAAATTCATACCACATCTTTCGTCCATTACTGCTCCTTTTCTCTTCATTACTTAGGAATGGGTTGCAGCTAACGTGATATTCGGTGGTCTCTAACGACATCAAATCGCGTTGGATATCATAATAGAAATTTTTTTCTAATCATTTCCTGTTTTTAAGGTTATCCTATCGTGAAGAATTTGCCATTTGTATTATCGCAGCGTATGCTTCTAAATTACGGCGTGGGAAGTGTCTTACTACAAGAATATAATGGGCACCCTTGCATCCCGTTTCTCTATGTGTCACGGAAGTTAACTCCAACTGAACAGAATTATTCACGTTTTAAGATAAAGAACTTCTGCGGGCTTGTTTGGCTCAATAAAAATAAACTGCAAAAGATATCTGCTTGGATCACACTTTATTGTGGAAATCAGACCAAAAAGCTCTTACTGCACTCAACACAAAGGACGTGAAATCTGCCAAATCTACCAGGTATGTGATCGCTCTACAACCATTTTATTTTTCACGATTCGATACCATACCTGGCACAACAGAATGTTCTCGCTGACATCTTGTTCAAGATGTCCCCGAATGAATCGAGTTAACAGCTACGATATATACTAAAGACAGCTTGAACTTGGACACTGACAGTTCGTCGAGTGTAACTTTTTTACGTGTGATGTCCTCGATTATAAGATAGTGTCATTAACATTCATTCAAGTGAAATCTACAATGCTTATGTATCAAAAATGTAACATGGAACTTTAAGGTATATGACTATCCTTGTGAGAATAAACATTCACTTAATTATGACATTGAAAAGATAATAACGTTGGAAGAAGGATTATATTTTCTCACCGAAATAACATTTCTATCCACTCTGATTTCTTCGTGGAACTGAATTTGTTATATTATAAAACTGTTCACTAACAGGAAAATGGAACTTTCGGTATTTTAATTGGTATTAATAACCTTATTAGGGTGAAATAAATGAAATTAATTAGATTATTAAACTTTAGATACTTAGTTAGTTAAAATAATGAATTAATGTAATTAAACTATACAATATTTAAGTGACATTTATCAATAGTTGTATTTTTAAGCACATTAATTTAACATTAGTACTTTCATTAGTACCTCAAAAGGACTTAGACACACAGTTAAGTGCGTTGTTCTTATACGTGTTTAAATTGTATTCTTTCATTTTTATTCATTTTTTCACTTGTCATTTTAAATGCATATTCCATCACTAACTTTCTGTTTATTCATTGGATTTCTCATCATTTCTTTGTATTTGCGTTTTACATTTGTTTTAATTCCAATTTACATATTGTGAGGTTATAGAATATTGGATATTATCATTTCAAATTGTTTTTTACGCTCTATAAGTCGAGACAGTGTACCTGTAAAGGTGTGCAATTGTGGATTGTATTGCTTTTATGCATACCTTTTGTTGTTTGAGTTAACTGAAGAATTCATATTTTATTATTTTTTTATCATGATATATTGGTAAAATAGGAATATGTTAAACTTGACTTATCCCTTACTAGTGGCGGTTATTAAAAGAAAAAAAATTAATATAATTAATTTTTTTTGGGGGGATGTCTGGGGGGGGGGTTGGTAAGGAATCTGTAGAGCCCTTGTTCGTAGACCTCTGCACTCCTTTATAGATGAAGGTAAGTCTTATATTATTAATATGTTGTTCCTTACCAGTAAATAACTTTACGCACACGACTTACATGAGAAGTAAGTCTTATTGGTGAGTTTTGATTTCATTAGCGCACGGTTGTGCACTAAGGCGTATAGGGGTTTTATCCTGTCCGCACAGTGTATCTAGACAGTCAGTTGACGTCATCGGTAGTGTTTGAGAGCAAGAAAAAAAAACAAAACTAAGAATCACCAAGAATAAAAAAACCATAATATAACGAAAGTGAAGACTTTGGGAGTTCGAAACCCGTGTTTTTGAGTAAAGTATTGAACGTTTTAAGACCCGGTCCTGCGTGGTGATTAGACGAGTCCCCGTACCCCCCGGTAGTCGTCCACGGTGACCGTGTTCATCCCCCCCCCCCCCCACCCCCCCCCATCGTTGGTACAAGAACCCCCCCCCCCACATACCCGCCAAAGTGCGTACGTATATTTATATTAATTCCCTAATAATATATGGGGGGGATTTTCGACCCGGACCAGCGGAAAAGTCATTCGTGTACTGTAGGCATCTAGTCCGATATCGAAGCAGGTAAAATCTTCTCAACACTCATGTGATGTGCAAAGTCGTGATGCAACTTGTGTATTCGGTATAACAAGCCAGTGGATTACACACAGTCTGATGATGATATTTTTATATAAAAGCCAGTAAATGCCTATCAAAGAGAGTCATTCACGTAACTACCGTGGATCTGACGATATATATATATGTGGTTATTAAGGAAGCCGATTGGGGTCAGTCACGGCTAATACAAGAGGTAATTCAAGTATATCGATGCCTAAGTAACTTTACATGCCTTGAAGGTATTTAGTAGAACCTGCACCTACGTATTCTATTATGATTCGTTGATGAGGACTTCTTTATATATGAAAAATACTTAAAGAGCGTGGATCTTTAGATACTACCACAAGTATCATGAGAAGTCTCCTGTCGACTTGGCGATAAGGATCAACCCTTGGAATCAATATAACATTTGTACTTATTCTACATCATGACCTTTGAAGACTATTGTTGTAATCACTCTGAGACATGGTCAGAATTTTTTTTTTACCTTGAGGATTTCTTCTGAGATTATTTTATTTGAAATTTTATTGAGGACCATGCGTCCCACTTTCACCATCCTTTAGAATCACCTATTAAACCGTCCACGGTTGAAGGTATCAGTCCCGGTTGATGTGATGTAATAAACCATGGTATGAAACTTTTCCAAGTAACGAGTTTGGACTTTCACAGTATTGGCACCTGTTTGATGTTGCCTACGTTGGGTTTATGCATCTTACTTGCACCAAGAGATTTTATAGATTCGCGCGGCGAAATCAAGCACGATGGGCAACCAAAACACTTCCAAAACAATTACATAAATCCACCAACAACAGTAGCAACAACAAGAGACAAGTATATGGGTCACAACAGTATGGTGGCAGCAGTGGGCTCTGAAACAATCATGTTTTTCAATGAGCGGAATTGAACTCAACGTCTACATTCAAAATCGTGTTGAACAGGAAACATGGTAGCTTTCAAGGGCGACAACATCCTGGACCCTTGCAGCAATTTCTAACGGTCATCACAAAGTCAAGCGACAACCCAGGGGACTTCTACTGATCCAAGTTTCGACATTGGAACTCTGGCTTTATGTTTCGTCAAATAGATGGTCTCATACACTGCTGTCCTGGATGCGTTGGGATTATTTTATTTTTAGCCGGTTGAGATAAGTAAAAACGGTCCGTGTTTGTCAATTACAGCACCGTTTTTACTGTTAGAGCTGTGCCTTGGCTTGGTAATATGTCCACTAATTTTTTATTCTATGTTTTCATGTTTGCATGTTCATAATGTTTGATGTTTTTCTCGTAGGGAGGTAGGGATGTCGATCTGACCAAACGAGGTTAAATCTCGAAGCCGGATTCGGGCTCTTTTGTCAGAAGTTCTGTATAGGTTGTGATTTATAAGTTTCAATTGAGCGATAATTCCGGTTCAAGGCTAGAAAACCAATTTGCTGTAGTTCCGATCAGTCTACTTGCTTCTTTTGTTAGTAGGTTGTTTTAGCTTGTTCCCGTCAAGTTTTAATCAGATTGTTTTTGGTAGCTATTTATTAACTCGTACATTTAGTCTTATGAATGTTATTTTGTATGTGATTATTGTCCTTCTAAACCTGGACTATAGTTGCAGTTTTATCAAAACTTATGGTTTTACGTTAGAAGATAGTTAACACACTTTAAATATCTCGGGTCCATCTAAATGTAGTGATGGAAGTTCAAATAAGATAAATCAAGACAAGACTTGAGTGGCCTCTGTCTGCACATGACAAGGTTGAAGTTGTGAGCTGGATATAGTAACATTCAGGTTGTCCTGTGGTGAAGATCAAATTATTACAAATCCTTGTATTATCTATTCTCTTTGTATTGGGTGGTGTGAGGGCGGGAACTCTGCAGATACGGAGCGAAGGATTCAGGCTTTCGAGCATAAATGTTATAGAAGAATTTTGCGCATTTGCTATAAAGAGCACAAAACAAATGTCTATGTTAGAGAGAAGATAAACAACTATGCAGGCCACCAAGAACCACTTTTGTCAATAGTGAAACATCGAAAGCTTGCCTGGTTTGGGCATGTAACTCGTCATGACTCCCTTTCGAAAACGATCCTCCAGGGAACAGTCGAAGGTAAACGGAGAAGAGGAAGGCAAAGAAAATCCTGGGCTGATAACATCAAAGAATGGGCAGGACACGGTTTCTCCCACACAATAC